>JAHWFP010239233.1:35966-77422 GCA_023313725.1 Lithobius niger | reverse complement strand
GTGAACTACTGCTTTGATTTATTGATAGTAGAATAACAAAGAAGGGAATCGGTCAACTTTATTTTCACTGTGAGTATTGTAATTTTCTTCCTTTTCTTACTCAAAAGAGCTTACTGCTCGGAGTAAAATTTGTAACATAAATCAATTTCTTGCATGCAAATCGCATGAATTTAACTCTTGCTTGGCAAGCATTTTTGAGGAAGTGTCGTCTGTACAAAGAAAAAATAAGCTAATAACACACGACACAGAATAATAGTGATGTGCGAACATATTTTTAATTTACCAATTATTGTTTAAAGAATTTTATTTTGGCGATTATAGCTTCTGTGAAAAATCGTAGAAAGTCCTGGACTTTTTCGTATGAAAGTTTCTATGCGAACTTTTATGCTTTTGTGGGTTCAATACGATGTTCTTGTTCAGTGAACTCGTG
This sequence comes from Lithobius niger, assembly GCA_023313725.1. Taxonomy (NCBI): domain Eukaryota; kingdom Metazoa; phylum Arthropoda; class Chilopoda; order Lithobiomorpha; family Lithobiidae; genus Lithobius; species Lithobius niger. The sequence continues at coordinate 76,992 of JAHWFP010239233.1, read as the reverse complement.
GCTGTTATTCAGAGCATCGCATCAGAACGTTAGGTTGACTGTATATGGATTTTTTTTTATGATCTTTGGGAATGCCAAGAGGCGGTTTGACGAAACAGCCAGGTGCAACAACCAAACATCAAACCCTTTCGCAAGGCCTTGTGGGATAAATTGCACATTACCTCATGCTTAAACTGTAATCACAGATGTGTGTGTCATTTCTTCCTGATTTGTCAAATCCCAACTTTCCCGCCATTATTCTGGTTTCCACCTTGCGTATGTTCCCCTCGGAGTATTTCCCTTGTCCAACTTCTCTGTCCATTCCGACCCCATCATGACCGCCAGGCGTCTAATTTTCCGCTGATTGGTCGCGCATTCAAGTCCCTGGTCCCTCTTTGTCCAAGCGCGTCCCACGTGGCCCTCGATGGGTCTCTGAGGCCCGGGGCGGTGCGGGGGTGTGAAACGAACCAAAGACCAAGATGGAAGAAGCCGTCTGTCCCACACCTCTCGAGTGGTGCATGCGTCAGCAAGGAAAGGGGGCCCACAAGGACCGGATTAAAGGACGCTGGACCAGAAGAAGCTCGTGGGGGTGCGCTGATTGAGAAGGGGTTTTTGCAATGAGGGGGATGTTGGAGAGCAGACGGTAGAAATGTGATGAAAAATGAACGATCAGAAAGGACACTTACCAAAGTTGACAATTTGTTTCAGTATAGATTGGTAAACGTTTTAGAATACACTTTGCTTTCTAAAATTCGTTTACCAATCGTGAATATGTGGTAGCTAACTTACCTCGCGTTTTACTAAAATTTCTGTCTTGTTTCGTCCTGGTTGAAGAATCACTCTCTCCGTCTCATCTGGCACAGGGTCGTACTTGACACACCAAGAAAGAGTAGATTACTGTTCTTGTAGACTCTTTCTCTGTGCGTCAAAAAATAATAGATGACAATGAATCCGTGTCTCTTTGAGGAAGAAGAAGGTCTTTGGTGAGATAGTTGGAGGAAATTCGTTGCTTTATTAATGGTACCTTGAAAATGTGCAATAATTTCTTACCAATGTCGTAATCAGAAAACACGTGTGCATATCGGACTAGACTGCCGAATCGAAAAATAGAGGTATTATCCGAAGAGAAACAGTGCTGCATTTGGTAAGGTACTACCATATTTAATTTTGGACGTAGGCTACGAGGGTCGGCAGAAAATTTACAGGTTAACCACTGGTAATCCCTCAATTGAATGACCCTTCCTTGATTGCCTGTGGTCCACGAGGAACTTTCCGTTATTAACCACGTTCTTCATGTGATTCCCATAACGCCATTTTTAGTTTGACATGGCTTAAAGGCTGTAAAAGAGCTGTTTGCAACCGACTTTGTCTGGGTGGTACTGTAGGTACTAGGTAGTCTGCTGTCGAGTGGTAGGGAGTGTGGTGGTTGTGAAATGCCTAATAATGTTGTAACAATATCTTTTCATCATTGTGAACATAGTTTGGGCATTGTTCACTACATTGTTTCATTGTTAATTCCACTAGATTGTAGTGCATAAGAATGACAAAATTACCTGAACAAAAAACGACTTCACCCTGTAAAAAAAATGAAATGAAACGAGCAAACCTACGCCAAATGACTCCATTATACCCAGAGTTGGACTGGGTCACTTTTTTTTGACCCGGTGACCCGAAATAGGTTACCCGGGACCCGGTGACCAGGACTGCAGCATTATCAACAGACAAATACTGACGGTAAATTCTTCAATAGTAACGAGGCATTGAAGGTTGTTCACATACTACTTCTGAGAATTAATTTTTGGGGTTTTATTAATTTAACCCACAATTTGCATATAATTTAAAGCACTTTCATGTATGCATATCAAAGCCAAATATGTGCTACATAAAAGTTAAATATGTTAACACTATATAGAACACGTATTTGGCTTTGATTTGTATACATGTTGAAACCGTTTAGGAGGAAGCCATGTTATCACACTACCCTGTTTGTTGTCGCATTGTCGTTAGGATTGGTTATAAGAATGAACATGCCCGCTTTTTTTATTCTTTCAGCTGTAAAATTGCGTTTGGATTGGTTGTCATAACGACCGCCCCTATTCAAACGCAGCATCATGATCGGCTATACCCCAACGTAAGCGAAATGTATATATACAGTATAGATAGATAGACAGATTATTTCGAAATATTACTTCGTACGTTGTGGGCAAAGTCAATAAAGCCCCAATAATTCATGTTGAGTAATTTTTAGCCTTTGTATACTTTTGTGCAGTACTTTGATTTATAAGCTAATTTTTCGTCTATCTGTCTTGTTAGACGTCAGCTCTTGGAAATCGTTTGTATTTTAGTAAATTTGATCTTGCCAACTGTTCGACTCCAAAAGGGCACGTTCCCAGTGCATCTGGTTAGTATATTAACATTGCGTTAGTTTTTACAAAAATCTAACGCATTGTTTTTTTTAAGAAGACACCTTATTCAAATGATGCTGTTTATCCTCGCCATCACAAAATTCACCCAGTGAAATTTGACAATGACTTGGGTGCGCTATGAGCAGCATTTAATCAACGGACCTATTAATTCTGTTAAGCTAACCATTTTGGGGGGAAAAAAACCAGCTAGTATGCTTTTCCTACGTTACCGTGACGGGAATGTGGAAATTTTGGATAGCAGACGTGTGTTTATAAGCTAAACATTCCATTGCCAAGTGGCCACAACCACCAGTAGAATACCAATTTTGTTCAGAGGACATCGTTATCACCAGCCGCAAATGGTCGCTCCACTTGGCCGCCACCATTTTCACGACCATTTTCCAATCTGCGGACGTCCACGACGCCAGTGGCATTTAATTTGTTATAAGCGGGCATCTGTTGTTGGGCGACTGCACTTACAACAGATGCCTAGGTGAATAGTGCTGTATGAACAAATGCCTATTCTTTAAAACAGCTCTGTAAATCAACACCACACTGTTGGATGTTTTAGGTATCTGTGCTGCAGACGTTTCATCAGTGAAAGGCGTTGTTGAAAGCTTTTAGTATGCCTTCCACATCAGAAAGACGGTAGTAAAACGGCGTTATAAAACAATACAGCCAACCAAGACTGGATGCGAATGTAATCCATTTTCATAGTTTAAAAAAATAAGGTAAGGGTGTTGATTCGTTAATTCTGTTCTGATTTAATGTTGTGTCTTTGCCTGAAGAGAAGGGTTGCAGTACAACAGACGCCTCGAAACGGCCTATTTCATAGTATTTTGCTATCGTTTCCTTTGAATTTCAGCATCAGATTTTGTGATGGTGTGGGTTGTAGGTTTCTGTATATGCATAAAAAGGAATCGGTTAATAATTTCTTGTAGATCTTACCGAGATGACGTCAACTCCGTAAAGAAACCCGGACCACTGCACTGTGACTGAGGTTGGCGCTAATGACCAAGCTGTCGACGCGCCATTAGGCCTCTTCCCCCCCCCCCTCCCCCGTAAAGAAAGGTATAAACTTAATAATTGGAAGTTTCGTGTCCTAACGTTTATCATCTTGATAGTGAGTTGCCATTCAGACACCTCACTTGCAGACTACACCTTTTTTTCTTCATTTTTGTAACCCACACTTCCATATTTGGTGTGAAAGGGTACAAACGCAGCATTACGATTTGTGTAAACGAACCAATAACTAGTAAAGGAACACAGCGCTGCATTTGTGTTTCTCACACAGAGACTTGGAGGCTAGTACGCACCATATTGATGCAGAGTGCATATAGAATGAAAGGGGCGAAACCAATACCGCTTTCGTAGAACAATTTCGTACCTGAATTGAAGGTTTTATTAAATTTCTCAGTCACGCGCTGTGACGATCACTGAACTGAATGTCTTTATTGACAACTTATCTCATGTTCCGTTCGAATTCATTATTTGCACCACTACGTTGCCCAGAGCAATCTGAGAAGCTTTTTAGCGTTTGTTATCCCTGTCTGACTTTCAGTAACGGCCGGGGATTTTACCTCGAGCTTTCAAATTAGGCTAAAAAGCGTCTCATATCACTCTACAATGTCAAATATGATTTCGAGCTTGAGATAAGTTATCAATAAAGACGTTCAATACGAGTTTCAGAGATCGTCATAACGTGTAAGTGAAAAACTTAATAACACTCAACCCATGTACGGAATTGTTCTGCAAAAGCGGTTTTCGTTTTGCCCCTTTCATTCTCTATTTACTCTCTAGCTACAGCCTACAAGTCCCTGTGATTTCTCACGCACAAGTGCAGGAAGGAAGAGTGATTTCCTAAAATTAAGAATGAATAATAGTATATAATAATTAAATTGAATAACCACTAAAAAGTACAAGTACGCAAGGGCGCAAGCCCACTAACACAACCAATCCTGGTAAAATTCGAAGTTTAGGGTCTGAGAAGCTTGAGCGTGCGTAATGGGCTTTTATCTATTGTGGGGAGATGTGTTCAGGTTTCGGAAATGTATGGAGTTCACTAGATCACATAGTTTCTGCCTTATGATTGATTACCCCATGTTTGACAGTACTCTCCTGAATTTAAATGTATTATCTTATTTGTAATGTAAAGGGTGAGATAGTGACTGAATGGACATGTACATATTTAAAATGTGACAGTTGAGATAGTAACTGAATGGAGTTATGCACATTTGAAGTGTGATAGTTGAGATAATGACTGGATGGCAATGTGCATATTTGAAATGTGACGGTTGAGAGTGACTCGATGGTGGTGTGCATATTCGAAATGTGATGGTTGGGAGTGACTGAATGGCGATGTGCATACTTTAAATTTGATGGTTGAGATAGTGACTGGATAGTGGTGCGCCTACTTGAAATGTGATGATTGAGTATTGACTAGATGGTGGTGTGCATGTTTGAAATTTGATGGTTGAGAGTGACTGAAAGGTGGTGTGCATACTTTAAATGTGATGGCTGAGATAGTGACTGGATGGTGGTGTGCATATTTGAAATGTGACGGTTGAGAGTAACTGAAATGGCGGTGTGAATACTTTAAATGTGATGGTTGAGTAGTGACTGGATGGTGGTGCATGTTTGAAATGTAACGGTTGAGAGTGACTGAATGGTGGTGTGCATACTTTAAATGTGATGGTTGAGATAGTGACTAGATGGTGGTGTGCATGTTTGAAATTTGATGGTTGAGAATGACTGAATGGTGATGTGCATACTTTAAACGTGGTTGTTGCGATAGTGACTGGATGGTGGTCTACATATTTGAAATGTGATGGCCGAGATACGTGAGCAGCTGTTCGCATGTTTCAAATGTTGTTGCATGTTGTACTATAATAATTGTAAATTGTGCATTATTAAATAGATTTTTCCACGAGTGGAACCATGACTGGCTCTATAGTCTTTATTAATTTTACTATGCTTAAAATAAATGTATATATTTTTCCCTCTGTTGTAAAATTTATCTTTCTTAACAGTTTCTAAATAGCCGTTGATTGTATTGTAGAACTGAGGGTAGACCCTATTTATGCTCTAATAGGCTGTTAACCATTTGTTGGCATACTGTTAGTCTTTTCCTTCATTACCTGAGTTTTAAGAACAGATGCCGAAAAAAATAAATCATTGGCTAGCTTTCTTTTACCTTCAGTCATTTTTTAGGACCACTCATTTACCCTCCAAATCTTCTGTTGGTCCCAGGAGTATTTCTGCGGAAGGGAAGAAATCGAATTTGATTCTTTGCAGCGCTCAGGCTTTATTTACTTTCCTCGTGTGTCAATGCTTGTCCCTAGGGCTAACCACCAATCTGCATATATCAGTCAGTATGCAGAGAGAAAGTCGTTCTTTCCCAATCAAGCCAGCGCACGCTCACAAAAGGTCCTTTTTTAAAAATTTTTTTTCTTATGAGCCTTATTGTTGGTGGTGGTACTTTCGTCTTTCCGTAGTCAACCATGGTAATGTGTCTACACAGTCAACGACCCAGTGGATGACTTCTCCCCATATTCAAACGGTTCGGTCGGTCTGTCGTAATAGAAGCCGAGAAATTGTGTTTGGTGCTGGAAGAGCACTCACCTTCGATCTCTGAACGGGAGAGTTAGTTAGATGACGGGGGCGACGATCGATCACTGGCGGAGAAAACGTCCTGAGACATCTTGAAGGCAAGCGCTGGTTTTCACTTGGGTGTCGACGAGTGCGTACAGAAGGGGACATGTTGGAATTGCAGAGTGTCAATTCTCTTTCTTTTCCTGTTTGTTGCAGTGGCAACAGAAATTGGTGCTCATCAGTGTTTAGTTAAAACCTAAATGGCCAATCTTTACGTTAAATTGCTTTACTTGAAGAACTGTACCGAGACACATTACAAAAAAAAAAAAAAAAGGGAAAGCTGAGAACTGGGACTAGAAGGAGAGACACCAAATAATTGTCTAAAAAGGTTGCTTCTTAAAGGAAAGAGCCCATCTGTTTGTTAGGAATATACTCGGAAAGTTGTGTTACTATAACATTATACTCTAAGTGTGCAGAGATACTGAGCAGCTAAGCTAACGCTACTTTCAGAGTATGATTATTAAGTACCAGTGTCAGAGGACTGAGCTGGTAACTGTGCTTTCGTAGTATTGAGAAGTGACGCAGATAAATAACTTAGGGTTTCCTAATAACTATAACAACAAAACAGACTAAGTAGCCTTGTACATAATAGCGTGCTATAGCATCGCACCCATCCTTGCTTTCATGGCTATGCAAGGCCAGCTGAGTCCAATATATGTAGGTACATACACAGGCAATTACTGCTTTTATTAAACGTTCTTTCTAACATGCCATCTCATGTGGACGAATTGCACCGTGCCTTGTCAGCTGCCGCCTAATGAAGAAACATTCACGTGCCTTGTCGTGAGACTGTCTGCTTGAGGCAGTCAAAATTCAAATACCATAAATCACCTATTAAACGCCCATGGGCTGTTAAAATTAATTCGATAAAAAAAAATGGGGTGGGCCATAACAAAGTTATAATTCGAATCTTACTTCTGTCCAGGGAGGGTGTTTAGGCTTAACTTCGTGGAAGATTCGGCGTTTATGTGATCATTCACGTAGGAGAATTGGGTTCGGTCTAGCATTAACGCAGTGCCTTTATTCTCATTTGTTCAGGAATTTAGTTTATTAGTTTACGAGTTTATTTAGTTTGCTTTACGTATGAAGCTTTTAGTTAATTTTGGTGCTGGAAAAAAAACACGATTTTAGGGAATGAATGTATGAAGCTTTTAATCAATTTCTAGCAAAAAAAAAAACGATCTAAAAAGTTTTAAGGTTAGAAATGGTGAAACAACCTAGTTAGCTTTGCCAGGGCTGTTATAGGATATTTACAGTACCAGAAAGCCTTTCCAAACACAGTAGGCTGCTTTAATTTAAGTTACCAATACCTAGAAATGCATTAAGCCAGCGATTCCATAAACATAATAAGTTCCTTCCTTAAAGAAGAGACATAAATCGACCGACTTACAAGTTGCGCAAGTTGCATTATCGAGTGCACATAATGACCGAGTACAGGAGGACAGTTGATAATGGATTAATTCTGGATGTAAGTCACGTTCAAGACGTACACATTTAACTCTTGCAGTCTCCTAGAAGACAAAAAAGTCAAATGAGAGGTGTAACGATGCCAGTTGAGAGAGCAAAGAAGACAATATGACGTGCGTCAAGTCAAAAAGACAACTTCTAGCATATCCCCGTGTGAAAGAGATACTGGCTCAATATCTATTATTAGTGTGATTCCGTCGGGAATAGTTTTTTATGGTTGCCATTCGTCTGATTTTTTCGTCCAAAAATTAGCGTCAATTGCCCTATTCAGAATAGGATAATTGATGCTAATTTTTGGCAGGGATGTACCTATATATATAATTACACAAGATCCGCAACGCAGCCATCTGCAGCCCAGCAGCAAGCAGGACATACGATGCCATCTCTGCCATCTACCGATAGAACAGCAAATTATAAGAGTAGCTGCCAAGGCTTGCTGAGATAGTAGCTGCGCCCGGAACGCAACGGCCAGCAGCGCGTACATATGATGCCATCTACCGACCGAACGGCAAATTAACCGAGGGGGCGGGGGGGGGGGGGGGAGCCCCCCGCCGCGGAATGCGCGAGCGGAGCCCGCGACTCCGCTAGTGTATTCTAATATGCTTATTTCTCATTCAGATTCCTTGATCTGTCTCATTGTATTAATCTTTAATGCGATTAAGTTTGTTATCGATGATTATAATGCAATTAATTTTGTTATTGATACTTATAATGCGATCAGTATGACTGAAATGATACTTAGAGATTTATGTTACGTTTTAAAAAGGACATACCTTCTCACTGTATTCGAGCATCCTGCGCGAAATAGCCTTTGTAACATTTACATAGTTTAGAGGGAATAAGAAAATGAATGCCTTTGTAACATTTACATGCATCTGAAGTAATGTTTCAAAACTGAGCCATAGAAGAAAGCCAACGGAGAGAAATGTACCTTTAAATTATGTATGTAGGGGAAGTTATTCTTAAACATTGCGTAACAAATGATTAACGTTAAAAAGACATACCCTATCCCCATTTTCGTGCATCCTGCGCATATATAGCTTCTGCAATATTTACATACGTTTGAGTAAATGTAGAAAAACCATCTCGTACGTGGGAAGAAACAGGAAAAAACAAAAGCCTTTGCAACATTTACATACGTTTGAACTAGTGTTGCAAAAATGAGTCATAAGGAAAGCCTACATGCTTGTAACGTCCTTTCCAGTGACGCTCCATCATGATAGTGCACTCTTCGTGGTAGGTCAAACACAGAATGAAACATGAAACGAAAATGTGTAAAATAAATTAAAGTTTCATGAAATTACACATTTTACACAAAATTTAAAATGTAAACAAATTAAGATGAACAAACTCAAAAATCCCATGCGGGAATTATAATTGTCAAGTGGGTGCTGACTACCTTGCATAAATAAATCTTAAAAACAAAAAGACCGTACAATTTACCTCACAATAAGGTCCTTGCCATAATGATATTTTTAGAAAGATCGCTTCCTTGGTGCAAACGATTTTTCCATTTAATTTAGTTTACCAATCTGGTACCATTTAGCCACCAAGCCTTGCCATTTGTGGCTACTTTGAAATGGGAAATGACAAATATTTATCAATGCATTACGTGGTTGGTGTGTAACGTCCGGCTTTTTAATAATCGTTCCGAACAGAAGAGTCATTTGTCATTACTCATTGATCTATTCTTATTCCCAGAAGTAGTAACTTCGCTTCTTGTTATTATTACAGTCAGTGTAATGATTATGAGGATATTAGGCCTAATGACTTTGGACCGTCAGGTGTAGGCGGGCTGGTTCAATTTAATGCAGATTGTTGATTTAGTTTTGAGGTCGCGAACTTAAATTGTCATTAGCATGCTTCAGTGCTTTCTCTTCTGCGAAATCCGTTTTCCAAAGCTGTTCCTGTTTCGATTTTCATAATTTTCTGTGCAAGAGAAGGAGAGCGAGAGAGAGAGAGAGACAGGCTGTGTTTCAAGCATTGGTCAGAATTTAAAACTCCGTTCGTGCAGTGATGTAATTGAGTTGTAAATTGTGGTTCCTTTCGTTTTTTCTAATGAAGTACTGTAGTAGTTAGAGTCCAGTTTTCACAAAATTACATTGTGAAGACCCTGCACACAGGTATTAGTACGCACTGTTATACATCATTCAGCCTCCACACGAACAGTATACTGGCAGTCCACATCTCCGTGTACCAACCCAGCTTCGATACGATTAGTGGTCTCACTTTATACATCGATGCATATCATATCAAAGCCTCCACACGAATTGTGCAATTGCATTATACATTTCTGTGTACCAGCCCAGCTTCCATGTGAATAGTTATCGTATACATCGATGCATACCATAGCTAAACCTCCGCAAGAATTATTATATACGCATTATATATTGTTGTGTACCAGCCAAACTTCCATATGAATAGTGACTGTATGTACATCGATTTATACTATAGCTAAGCCTCCACACGAATTGTGCGCTTGCATTATACATTGATGTATACCAGCCCAGCTTCCATATGAATAGTGACTGTATCATCGATGCATACTATAGCTAAGCCTCCAATCTAATTGTGCACTTGCATTATATATTGCTGTGTATCAGCCCTGCTGCCATATGAATAGTGACTGTATACACCGATGCATACGATAGCTAAGCTTCCACAAGAATTGTGTTCTAGCAAGGAAGGACACATCACTGTACCAGCATAACCTCCACACGAATTGTGCACTTGCACTGTACATCGATGTACACCAGTTGAACCTCCACACAAACTATGTAGGCTACTAGCAGTACACATCAACGTGTACCAGCATTGATCATCTCTGTTGTTGTACCCCAGTTTACCACGTTTTCAACGTTTCACACGAAGTTGCTGTCCTCTTTTTTGAGATAGTTGAATAAAATGTAGCAAATTTCCCTCAAATTTAGCCGGGATTTTCTCAAGCCAACAATTGAGAGTAAAACTCTAAAGAGCTTTAATTTTGATTTCATTATTGTGTACCAATACGAAATTTTTCGGAAAAAGTTCTAATGCTGCATAGCGAGAGTGACTCTCCATGGTATTTTTAGGTTGCGGCCCTTCTATGTTATGTAGATCATTAGCTTCTCTATTACGACCACCATTACTGAACTAACCGCTTTTTTTTCATAATTTTCCCTCTCTCATCTCTGATCATCCCAACGGCAGAAACATCGTCTTGAATTTCACAGAAGCGCGAAAAAAAAAACCGTTTGTATGTAATTCTGTTGGGAGCCATTGCGTTAGCGTAGACCATGTTCTACATCCTCCCCCCTCCCCCTGTTCCCTGCGCAAACTGATCACTTCCATTAAGCAAAACGAAAGTAGAGAAAGAAAGAAAGGCGTGCTCAAGCATGGGCCAATCTTGTGAACTAGGCGAAGCTGCCAGCAACTACTGAATGGGTTTTCTCCCAGTCTTCACAAAACAACCCTATTGATTTGGGTTTAGCGCGCTGCACACACCCTCGTTGTAGCCTGCCAGGCCCAAATCGATGCAAACGCGTTGTATGCATGGGGGTGGGATAAAAGAGAGTATATAGAAAGGAGGGGATGAGTGGCCAGTTATCCCACACTAAGAGCACAAGGGTCTTTCACTTACGGCCGTTTTTCTGCAGTTTGCCGTCGTTTCTGTTACGTATAGGCTTAACCCAAATGTATTGTAGACAGAATGATTACGCGTGTAGGACGACAGATGTTTTACCGCTTGTAGGACGAAAAACGCGGAATGTGTTACAATTTTGAATTTCTGCTCGGTAATAATGAGCCGCTTGACGCGTTTTGTGTTGTGAACAAAAGTGGTCTTCAGGTCGAGGCTTTGGCAAATTTAGGCAGACTTGCTTTCTATGTTTTAAACATACTGTGTATTTTTTATTTTTGGTTAATGGCCACGCAAAGTCTGAATTGGAGTTATTGGGGGGGGGGGGGGCGGGTTAGCAGAAATATTGCTTGGCGAGCGTTGTTTTGTTAGTTGTTGTTTGTTGTTGGTTTTGTGAGTATAACCAAGGCATGACTTGAAACTAGAACTAGGAATGAGTTGAGTATGTTACGATGTCTCTCTAATGCAAGGCCGACCGAGCTTGTCAGTTTTGAATGTAAAAGCGTTTGTTAGGTGATATTTAAAAGCACAACAGCGAACTGAGCTTGTACAGTCTGGGGTGAAGGTGAACGACAAGCTGAGTGTTACAGGAGTTTGGACAATTGCGCTTATTGGTGGATTTCTGCTTCTTCTAAGATGCGCAACATTTTCCATTCATTTTCTGTTTGTGTCTGGGTTTCAATACCTTTTTTTTTCCCTATAACTTGGGCAAACTTACCGGGAAGTTTGATGCGCTCCCAGCTGAAGCCAATGTGCCTGAAAGTGAGAGGGACAATTTTGCTTGTCAATTATAATCAAAAATTCCTAGGAGCTTTTACGTGCCACCGTCGACATGAGCACGAGGCATCACATCGCCCTTGTCTTCCCGAAAGTGTCAAGGAGTGGTTGAGGTCAGGCGCGAACCCGGGAATCTAGTCTTGCTAACTATCAAGCACCTCTGTAGTTTCATACACCACTTGAATCGTTAACAAGAGCTCCCCTGTGGCGATAATCCTATGACGACAATAACACCAAAACTTTTATAATGACAGGGGGGTCAACTAAAAACTGACGACTAAACATTTTCTAAGTACAACTTTTTTAGTACATTTTCTAAGTACAATTTTTTTAGTTAGAAATCAAATCATTAGATTTGATTTCTGTCCTCTCCTGTTTCTGAGGGGGTGCTAACTAGAAAAGTTGTACTTAGAAAATGTTGGGTCGTCAGTTTTTTGTGGACCACCCTGTATGTAGCAAACACCAAAATTTCGCAATTTCAAAAGAATCAAAAGTTTAATTTTTTATTTTCTCATTAGCCCCACATTTGCAGTGTTTTCCTTACGATATTCATTCAATATATGCAGTCTTCTTCAGTAATTCTTGCTTTAATGAGGATTTAAGTGACGGATAAAGCAAACAACGTGCATGAACTTGCATCTCGTATTCCGGTTCTTTTCGGAAATTGGTATGAAAATTCGGAACCCAGTTGGAAACATTGAACTTTCACTTTGGCCAAATGCACCGAATATACACCAAATACACCGATAAAGCAATACCTTCAGAGTGCAGTGTTGTTAACGATCAATTATTGTACACTCGCATTAGCAAAGTATACGCACGCATTAGTATTCAGGAATGTTCATACACATTTCCCTTCCTGTATTTTGGTTCAGTTGGTGAGAGACGTGGAATGAGCGAGGAAAGCAAAACTTCATGCCCCATGTTTGTTGATTTTTTCGTGTTTTCCGTCATCACAGCATTTCTAAAGAGACCGCTTTCTGTTCCTTTTTTTTCGTTTTCTTTTTCCCCTTTTTTTTTGGTTGTTGGTTAGGGTTTTCTAATTTAGTCTCGCATGCAATAATTACTTTTGGTGTTGTCAGAAGGGCGGAGTGTTAGGGAAAAAAGAAAAGACGCGTTTTGCGAAAGAGAAGGTTGAACAGCACCAACTGGTCTGCCTGCCTGCTTTGCCTGCATTAGTGGCTTTCGCTTTGCAAAGCTGTTGTTGGTTTTGTTTTTCATTAAAAACCTGGCGAGCTACTGGCGAAAACAACTTTTCCAGCCACTTTCACTATTATTCATGGTGTCAGACTTGATCCCCACCAGGCGACGATGGCGCCCAAACGGAAAAATTTTAGCCTGGGTCTTAAATTTGTACCGTTAGATTGGTAACTAACAACGAGGGAGGGAAGGGGGGTGGGTTGGAAAGACGGGTAAAGTTTTACAAATTCGTGCGTGTATTATTTCTTAGGACTATATGTTTGGAATCCTCACGTTTCCGTTACTCAATTCTACTTGCAAGTAATTTATTTAAAGCATTGCCTGATAGAGAATGTCGGTAACGTCATGTGTGGCGTACGGTATCACAGATACACTAATTTGAGAAAGAAAAGTCAACTGCTCCGATTGACCAGGGAGTGAGTGAACGCACGTGCACCACAAACAGTGGTAGTTGTTTCAGATGGTGTGAATCAATTACAACTTATTTTTATAAAATTACTAGCTGAAGGCCTTGCTGTGCACGGGTGATGTTTGATGCACCATTTGCAACATTGGGACGGCTTGTTCTGTTATGTGTTTGTTGCGGAAGGCGTGTATCCCGTTTATGTATTTTTGCACACACTGACTAACAAACGCTGATTTTCTTTCGCTTCGCTCACTCATTGAGCACTTCCCCTTACCCGGACTCCATGGACTTTCATACAAATCTTTTCCACCGAACGGCTCATTTCAATGACGGCTTTGTCATTTTTCCCTCCAGATTTGACCGAGTTACACTAATCCTTTTATTTTCATTGTCCACAATGACAGAATCGTTAGCAAGCGGTGAAGGATGGTGGGCGGGTGGTGTTTGATTCACCGTTTGCAACATTGGGACGGTTTGCGCTGTAATGTGTTTGTTGTGAAAGGCGTGTATGCAGTCTCTACGCCGTCTATGTATATTTGTGTACGCTGGGTAACAAACGTGTTTTGTTGCATATTTAACCGACTTTCACTAATCTTTTAATTTTAATCATCTACAAAGACAGAACCTTTAGCCAGCAGTGTAATATTAAGTTGCATATACGTGAAGCATTGTTTTATTCATTGAAAGTTACGTTGTTAGTTTGCGCACATGGGCTAACAAATGTTGATTTTCGTTCGCTTCGCTCGCTCAATCAGCGCCCTACCTGACTCAGACTCATATGGATTTCCACCGTAAATAAATAAATACGCCTTTGTACCATGGGTTCGCGTATGCTATTTTTTTCCCATTATTCTGGGCAGAAAGTAAAACGCTTTCAATATTTAACGGAGTTTCACTAATCCTTTAATTTTAATCGTCCACAACGACAGAACCTTTAGCCAGCGGTTTAGTATTCGAAGCATATACCTGAACTGAAGCATTGTTTCGTCCATCGTTTCAGTTTATTGGCAACAATCACTGTTTACTTTATTGCCAACAATCATTCCGTTTACAATAATCAAATACTGTTATTATTAGACGGGTGGCCGGGTGTTGTTGACAATCAACGTAGCATTGTTACTGTTATTATTAGACGGGGGGTGTCCGTCAGGGTAGGGTGGCCGTCTAGGTCGGGTGGCTGTTTTACAACACTGCAACTCGTTTTTTGGAGCTTGATTTACCTAATCAAGCTCCTATACGCTAGCAAGCGAGGTCAGCATGGTATGAACCCTCCTCATCACCGAAGACCACTTTTCCTAAATAAATTGGGCTGCGCATGCGCCGACTCTGACGTCATGTATTTGTGATCTCTGAAATCAACATGGCTGTCGTTGTTGATCCGACAAATCGACGCAACTCTGGACCACGAATCGACGCAACTCTGGACCACCTGGACTAACAAACTAGTGAATACTTATTACGAAACGTAAATAGGACTGCTCCAAACGTAAAAATTGTATTCGAGTGTATTATGCTACAATTGGCACTGTGGAATTTACGTTAGGCTCGTTAGATAGCTACTAGAAGAAACGATCGCGGTCCTATGCACAAGGCCAGCTGTGATAGTAGCTGCTTCCTGGATCAACTCTTATCTCAGCCGGCCTTGCCTATGCGCGACCTCCTGGCGTAGACCTGTGCACCGCCACGCAATGCCACGCCACACCGCCGATGATTTTCTCAATATTCCGCACGCCGTTGCTGATCAAAAATAATTTCGGCACGCTGCCGAAACAATCAATAAAAAATTAATTCAACAAACGAAGAGAAAAATTCAGGTATATTTCTACATACTTTTCGGGAAAGCCGCCGACACCGTTGCCTAAAATTAGGGATGTGCCGATGTAGCTTTTTTGCCAATGTACCGATACCGATTACTGTCAAAACTGAATGCCGATAACTGCCGATATTGACTGCCGATATACCACTAAATAATGATTATTTTGCAAAAAATGAAAGTGTAATACAGTTTCTGCTGCCGATGTATTACAAAAAAAAAACTTATATTTAACGTAGCCTCATAAAAATATTAAAGACATTTTTTTTAAATGTGTAATACAAAGCTCTTTTTCCCTGCAGCTATTTCCCCCAGACCTTACCCCACAAAAAAGTGCACGCAGCCAAACAGTTTCTGCACAATTGTAAAGATGTAAAATACAATTATGTGAAAATGTTGATATTAATTAATGAACAGACGAGCATTTTACGACACATAAGGCCTAGTCCTAAAATACCAGTGAGTATCAGTTTTTCTTATATATTTGCAAGCCACGTTTGTTTAAAACTGTAAGTTAAATGGTTTTTAATACATAACTTCAGAACGGGTAGAGCTAACGACTTGTAGTTTACACCATTGGAAAGCTGGCGAAAAAATGGTTAAAATGGTGTATTTGAACGTCAAAATCGGTCAATATTTAGCGAAGTTATTGTCGTTTCCGTATACGTCGAAGAAAGTATGGCGCATATTTGAGCCAATACGGTGTATCGGCACATCGGAAGTGGACATCGGCGGTACCGATATATCGGAATTGCCTTCGATAACTGGCAATACCGATGTGAATCCGATAATCGGCACATCCCTACCTAAAATTATTGAAAAATGGCAGCTGCCTAGAATTTTTGAAAATCGCCGATCTTCACCAAAAATCGGCGCGCCTATTCACGCCACTGGAAAAAATGATTGACGTTGCGCCGCCGAAGACATTATCAATGGCATCGAAGACATTATCATTATGATTGACGTTGCGCATGTTACAAGCACCGATGATTTGACTACAGGTTAGTAAATTGCGTATTTTTACTTCAATGTAAACACATATTTACAGCACTGCGGCCAGAGTATAAAACGTGAATGATGTAATTACGTGAAAAAAGCGGCGAACATTTTGCGTAGCCACCAAGACGTGAATGTGAACGAAACTTAGGATTCATTGACTAGGCTATAGCTCGCAGGCAGATTTCAGTGAAAAGCCCCTGTAAGTCGAATTACTTACTACGTAAAAAAAATAATTAAATGATCTTAATGGCTTCTTACTGGCTTGTAAACCATATAATATTATAAAATGTTTTTTACAAGCCGTATAATGCATTAATCTTTCTTATTCTAAAATAAGAAGCCAGTGAAATTAGGTTATATTGCTGTTTTGAAGGATAAGTTTCACTTTCTGGCAAGACCATCAAAACTGTTCCAACATGGCGTGCTACGCTTCCTTCCCCCCATGCTTTTGTACAAAGATTGCAAACCAAATCTGCATGGCCAAGGTTACCGGCGAAATTTAGGAACAAGTTTACTTTACGAACATGGCCCGAAATTCGAAAAAAGAGAAAAAAACCTACCTTTAATTTTCACGGAAGGCACTACAAATTGATCCCAAATTGCGGAAACTCTTTAAATAATCATTATCATAACCTAACCAATTATCTGCCCCATTATGAAATGCCAAACCCCAACCAGTTAACTACCTCAGTATGAAATGCCAAACCCCAAACTTACGTAACCTAACCTAACTGACAATGACAAAAGCACACAAAACTGCCAAAACGACAAAAATGGATGGGTGGCTTGAAACTGACAATACTTACGCACAGTCATCAAAATTGGCCAATGCATAGGCCACCTCCATTGCAATTTACACATGCAAAATGTTAATGTAGGGGCAGTAGGGGGGTAGGGGGTTGTGCAGCTAATGTGAAGTCTTAATTTAGTCATATCAGTCAGTAGGGTTGCCTGCATAGTTATTTGTATTTTTTAAAACATTTTTTTTGTCTTGTTTCTTTTCGTGATTATTTCTTTCTTTAAATGTTGCCATGTTTTCCGCACTAGTATATTTGGTGAGCTATTTTCAGTGTATTAATGTTCCATTAGATTTGATTTCTGTCCTATCCTGATTCTGAGGGGTGCTAACTAGAAAAGTTGGACTTAGAAAATGTTGGATTGCAGTCAGTTTTTTTGTGGATCACCCTGTAGAATCCAATATGTAACAATACAAAACCAAGCTTCATCGATCACAATTGTGTTCTTGTTTGTGGTTGTTGTAGTTGTGTTTTTTTCGTCTCGCCAGTAAAACTAGGGTGCCGGTAAAAGAAACTGCATACCGTTATTTAAAACAAAAAATAGAGCATAAATAAGTCTAAACTAAAGACCCTTCCTCCCGCCACACGAAAAAATCCCCCCACCACTGCCGTCCATTGAACATTCGAGCGTTTGCTTGCAAATTTTCAACAACAATGTGCGCTATCACATATGCCGTACAAAATCAACCTCTTGTATTAATGTAGACTAGCAGTCGTACCAGGCTTTGCCTGGGGTTTTGTTTCGCCCGTGGTTGTTTCACAGTTTTCGTTCTGTGTTGCCTGTACGTTCAACTCGACAGGCAATTTTTATTCCTGTAATATTCCTTCTTTCCTCCAGTCCTCTCCCTCCCGCTCTCCGTCTTCCTCCTTTTCTCCCGTTCTTTGGCTTGAGCAATCCGTACCGTGTGAAAAAATAAACCATTGGATAACGTCATTTAAGACTTGCCACTAAGATGACCGCGCAGAGCAATTGTTAATCGAGGCAACAATGTACCAATTTCAACTTTTTGCTGGCAAAAAAGTAACATGCTCGGGCAACAATGTGCCGATTTCAACTTTTTACTGGCAAAAGAATTAACACGCCCAGGCAACAATGTGCCAATCTCAACTTTTTGCTTGCAAAAGAATTAACATCGGGTAACAATGTGCTAATTTCAACTTTTTTTCTGGCAAAAGAATTCGCTCGCCCGTTTTCATTGTTGGGGTACTTGGGGCATTCGTCCTTGTCGTTTTGCTGTGAAACATTGCGTTATAATGTAAGATGACAATACTAATTAATTTTTTTTTTTACTCTTGTTAAAAACTGTGCCAGTGGGCGCAAAAAACGTTTAACGGCAACGAGTATTGATTTTCCAAGACACTGTAATGAATCTGTGATTACAATTCTTGAATCGGCTGCAGTTTTGAAATCGTGATGTTTATTGTACTAACTGAATAAAGATGGGATTACAACGAAATTGTATGATATCAATCGAATTTCGACGTGAAGGCAAACTTATGTGCCGGAGTATTAAAATGTAATTAGTGCTGCAAAAGATAACTTGGTGGCGATGGTTTATGCAACGTTGAGCCAGGCTGATACATAAATCTAACTCAACAATTACCTGCATGAGACGAGCGTGTCGCCTACATAATAAAACGAGTTGTTGTTGTTGTTGACGTAGCACGTGCCGTGCTGACGAACGCGTACGTGGGTTCTTGGGTGTGTGTGTAGTAGCTGTTGCTTGTAGCAGACCTTGTCATCATCTGCATAATTCATAAAAGCGATTTAATAATGAGCATCGCTCCGTAATAGGATGCAAATGTGCAGCCTGGCCAACCATGCTTTGGTCTGTTTGTTGCTGTTGAGAAGTGGAATTCAAGTAGGCAAGGACCAGAGTTCGTTGCCAGAGGAAAGAGTGAATTTAGAATCAAGTTAGCCTTGTCACAAATCGCATAGATTAGGGAAACTAACAGTCGCCCCGTGATAAATGGATATTCTTATAGACAAGGCGACGGTTCAAGCATCATCACGATGGGATTGGGGCTAGGGGCTGGATTGGTTGGATAAGAAGCTGATGACCTCTTTTAGCCAACTTCTTAACCATGGGAAATAATTAGTTGGGGAACAAAGATGCATTACCAATGCAAAAACTAGAACAAAAAATCGGACCAGAATGACTGAGAAACGACACGTCACACTCTAAACGGTTAACGCGGCCCCGCTTGGCTTCCCAACACAACACTGAGGTACGCAGGGAAGCATCGCACGCTGTTCGGGGGTTGTAATTGGCCATCTTTCGAACAGCGTAATTTAAAAGGACTTCCAATAGAGAACGGTTCGACCTTTCAAAGGAGAGATATTAACAAACATTCGCCAAGTTAATCCGACAGTGTATTGGTTAGTGCAAAAGTTAAATGTAAAACTTGACCATTGTTACTTTCGGTGTAGCAATCAAGCACATAGCCAGACCACCGCCTGCATAACACTGGTGGCAGATAAAAATCTGGCATGGTAGACAGTTTAAAATAACGGGTGTGTGTAGGCAGGAGGTCGACATTTTTTCGGGGTACTGATCACTAAAGTGGAATGGCTATTGGTGAAGTGGCGAGTACTAGTCTAGTTTTTTTTTCTACCTGAAGATTAAGGGTTTTTTTCGCGTGTTTTAGAGTTCCTTCCCCATCTCCTCTTTCGAATTCCTTCCCCATCTCCGATTTATTTTTTCAAGCATGCGTCGCACATTTTCTGGGACCCGGGTCCTGGCTGTGTTGTGGTGAAGTTAAATCCTGGTCACTGGTCTGGTAGCAATGCTGTAAAGTTTTTCATTCAGTAAAATATGCGATTGTCTTTATTCGTAGTTGTTTTAAGCTGACGGCGCTTTACCATTCACGGTCAAAAAATTCTCATTTAATTTCAGAATTTCTCCCATCTCGTTGTGGAATTGCTTGGTAAGGCCAAGTATGTCACGGAAAGAGATTGTAGCGCGTGTTGCGGCGTGTTCATGACATGTGTTGAGGCGTTGTGGTGGCTGGTGCTGTTTCTTAATTGAAGGCTTGACAGGCTCTGCGGGCACTGGCCATTCATCGTGGCCTTGAGGGAATGCCCCATATTGTGCAGACATTCTCTTAATTGTGATCAATGCCCACCCTCCTTCTTGATTAATAGTTATCCCTGCTTGGCAAGCTTTTTGCTCACCGTTTTTTTCTTGTCACGTCTCCGCCGAGTGGCGATGAATTCAGCCTTAAGATTATTAGCTTGCTCTTGCGAAAGTTGTTTAGAACAGTCTTGAAGACTCAACACGCGACCATGGTTTTAGGTGTCATATTATGTGTCAAGTGTTTGAGTTGTACAGTCACAGTCAGTGAAATGTGGTTAGTGGAAATGTGAACATCACTGCTCCAGTTTAATGCATTAGTTTCTACAGATTTATGTTGATGTAGGGTTATATTATTACTACCACCTATTCATAGTCATATAATGCCTTAAAGGGGAATATCAAAGAATGTTCCAATTTCCACAATCTTGGCCTCTCGCATGATAACCCACTACCCCCCCCCCCCCCTCGTTAGATTAGATTCTTCCCATAATCCATTTCGCACAGGCATATAAAATGAGGTGAAACCCCACTGGCCATCACTTCGTACCTGCACGAATGAGGTCTTCGCTATGCCTTATTTGTTCTGCCCAGGAAAACCTAGGTTTTCAGTTTTTTAGTTGTCAATTTCTTTTAAAATTTTTTTATGTTTCTGCCTTGACTCTGCATAATATTTTTGCTGTAATTTAAACTTTGCACTAGATAACGTATTACAGCAATCCCCGACACGTTGTGTGTTTGACTGCATTTTATGTGCACTAGAGGGCTTTTAAATGTACTTGAATGGGTAGTGTGGAGGTAGCTCAGCGGTCAGAGCAGTCGATGTGCTAACGGAAGACCCTAGTTCGATTCCCGGACCACATGACGAAACGTGAACTTTTTTCGTCAAGATGGTCGCACACTGGTCTTCACTGCAGTCCCATTTCTCTTCAGTGTTATTATCTCTACTGAAAAGCATAAGTTGAAACACAACAATTTTGTCCAGTTTCTATGGATTTCATTCCTGGCATGAAATACACTGAATATTGCCAACTAATTGTAAAAAAGTGGAATAAAGAGAACTTTTTCAAACACCGAAACCCAAAAAGAGAAATAAAGCACTGAATCTTTTGTCTGCTTTTTCCAGAGGCGGAAACTGGTGGAGGCAGGCAGGTCTGGTGGTGACGCGCTGCACCTTGTGACATATGGGTTTTCACGCCTTCTTGTTGCCTTCCCTAATTGCGCCTTGCGACCCCGGGGGTGAGACGCCCTCCAGTCGACGCCCGCTCATTACAACACCCTCTCGCTCTCCAACAGACAAATAACGAAGCCAACTTTAGTTGGACTTAGGGGGCGGAGACGGAAAGGCATCGCGCTCGTGCCTGATAGCAATTTTGCAGGTCTGTGTTCGACTCAACTATCACGTGCGAAATGATGCTATTTACGGAAAACGTCATCGTAAGTTGCGCTGCTATTCGGTCCCGTAAATATGGCATTCGTTGCAAAGGTTTTAATGAGGATGAAAGACACAACAAAGGCACTGATTGCTTCATTACGTAGCACTTTTTAAAGTGTTGACTACGAAATGGAGGCTTGTACTGTTCTGTTCCGTTGAAATTTTGATGATTAACTAACGAAGCAACTCACTGGTCGGCGAGCAATGCGTGCACATAATAAGCACGTACTCTTAACTTCTTTATAGTAAGACTAACAGATCCACCGTCGAATACAGATCGACTGGATTTGGAGCACAATGGTTTGGAACTGTCCGTATTTTTGTTGCTGAATGGAATCCAGGAACAACTGACAATTCAAACAAAAATGGTAAAGTTGGATGTGTGCTTATTACACATCGATGAATATCACTTCGAAACTGGGAGGTTCAGAGATAAAAGAAGCACTCAGCGTAAAGTGGCTCACAGCTAGACAGATTTTTATGGAATGTGATTAATGGTTCCATATTAGCCACGGAATAGGAACAATTTCCGGTTTGTAGGAAGGTCTTTTATCTACGGGTTGGAAGTAAATTAATGTGACGAAGAGGAAATCTTCTTATAGATACCGATCGTCTACGATGTTCATTTTTACTTGAAATGCTGGTTTGTAGAAATCTACAATATTTTAAACGCGGACAGGTTCTTTTCACTTTGGTGTTACATCTTCAAACACAAGATACACTTTTACCAAATTGTTCGTGTACACACAGGGTTGTGGTGTGCACATTTTCGGTAATGTAATTGTAGAAAATGTTCCTCATCAGGCAACAGAGAAGAACAAGCTTGAGAACAAAGTCATGCTGTAATTATTTTAATCTACTGCTGAGTTCGGCTGATGGTGGCTCCCTTTCGATGTGTAATGTAATGCATATCATGCATTCATTGGTTAATTATTCAGCACTTTGCTTAATTTTATGAAGTCAGTTGTCATTATTAATATTAGGCAACACTCCTCCACTTCGGAGTCAGATGTTACTTCTGTAACCCTCCAAACTTAGTTCCATGCTCTGTAACAAATCTTCGCCAAAAAAAAGATGTGGCGGAGAAAAATGTACCACCACCTTCCCCTCCCCACCACTTGATGAAAGACAACATCCCTAAAATCATCGATACCAAACTAGATCCAAGAACAACCTCAAAGCTGAACCCAGAGCAAGCAGTTCGCCACAATTTCCACAACCTCAAAACCCTTCCCAACCCCAGACCTGAATGCAGTATCCCACAACCAAAGCAGCTTTGTATGGGAAACCAGGTGCAAGCTACGAATCCTTCTCTGTAGGTGAAACAAAGAGACAAATTTGCAAAAGGGTGCTTGAACAACAGCTGGATGTCAGTAAGAAAGATCGGAAGAATGGTTTAGCTAGTCACCACATTTAGACTAAACATGACAGAGTGTGGGATAAAGCACAAGTCCTACTAAAATCGAAGTGAATCAGATCTTAGGGTCCTCCAGTCAATTGTGATCCAACATTTTCATCATGCAAAGCGACCAACATTCACGAACTGGCACACCTGAGCATACTGAAGCTTGTAACCCCAAGCCTAACAGCTAACCTCTCAAAATGCTGGGGAACGCTCCTGCGCCCCGCTCCTGCGCCTGAACCCATCGAGAGGGAGCCACATCAGCACAACTACCAGTTGCCCCAGGAATTGGCAGCGGGAGATTTGAAAAATAAACTGCAGCATGACTTTGTGGTGTTCTCAGGTTTGTTCTTCCCAGTTGCCTGATGAAGGTAGAAGATTGTAGAGAGACATTTTCTACAACACCAACAAAAATTTGCACTCCACAACCTTGTGTTAAGTGGAACAATTTGGTAAAAGCGTTTCTTGTGTTTGTTATATCTACAACACTGATCTGCGATTAAAGTTATAACATTATGTTAAAATAATGCAGGCCTTACTTGAAGACTTCTAAGACAGTTAAAATTTTACTTTGTGGACGAAGTGAAGTGCTGAAAACGGATGCCTCCTGGCGGGGAAAGATCTGCAGCTAATGAAGAGCACACAATTTTTTAAATTTTCAGCTGGGATTTGGCTGTTGGATTTACGTATTACTGTAGCTTACTTCCTGAATCGTAACTTCGTAAAATGTGCAGCTTACAATAAATTTTTTGCCCGGCTTTTAATCTTTGTGCATGAAAAAATATTCAAAACTTTATTATCAATGTCGGTTGATAAAACAAAGTTTACTTCCACCTCGTAGAAGATTATCCCAGGGTCACTGGTTACAGGGTCACTGCTTGGATACTTACATTCACCGGCAGCTCTTATCCATAATTGTTCACTGTAGTAGTAAATTTGTTGGGGTAATTTTTTTTAATTACTGATTTCAATTAAGTGATACAGTTTGCAATGCAATATTTGGAAATATTTTCAGTGCATGTAAGCGTCCAAGGCCCAAAGGCTGGAAATGGCCAAAATTTATGAAAATCGGCATATTTTATAAATTAGTTGAGACCATACTAAGTTCTTGATGAACTCCATTAATAATTTACACTAAGAGAATTTAATTGGTTACACATTAAGTGTTGGTAATGTTCTACAAGTTTTGTGACGTGAGTGTCCATCTGGTTTAGATTGTTCTGGCGAACTAGTAAAAGTATGGAAAATAGTAAAATTCACACGTTTCTTTTGTCACCATGTCTCAACAGTAAATTATGGCAGTGGTGGTTAGGGGTGGCACGATACAAAATTGTTTATCCCCATAAACTTTTTTGAAATTATTGCGATAATCGATAATATCTCGACAAAACAAATTTTGAGGCTGGAATAACCATTTTAGTAGTAAATATCCGTGAGTCCTTGTCGATTTAACGGCTATAATTGCTCGCGAACAAGAAACGGCTAGTCCAATATCGAGGGGGTGGAGGGAAACACGAGTGGGCGAAGTCCACGAGTTTTTCCCTTCACCCTTGAGATAGTGGACTAGCCGTTTCGAGCTCAAAAGCAATTATAGCCGTTAAATCGACAAGGACTCACGGATATGTATTTTAATGCTAAGGTGTGACGTCGAGCTAATTTATCGTGTTATTAGAGGTTTTTAAAGACTTGTTTCAAGAACTTAAGATTTTCTACATGCTACTTGTGTAAATTCCTGAACGGAAATTCCGGTTTAGAAACGGGGTTGGAAGTTTCCTGTGTATGAAGGCCGATGGAAGGGGAGAGACGCTGCGTAATACCGATGTTTGTGTTTAAGTAAAACTGTATTTTTTCTACTTTAATAGTTCGCTTGAGTCTCGTAGGTTTTTAGGTGTGTTTAGGAAGTGTCAGTAGCCTAGTTTTCGTACCGTCGGAACGAAAGATTGCCGGGTTGGCCCATTCCTCCGTGGGTGGGAGTCTAGCATAGTACGCGAGTGTTTTTTTTTCCGTGTTAGGCTAGAAAGAAAAATGTCGCAGGTTGTAAATGTGCCTGTTTATGCTGGTTGCATTTGTGTTGTGTACGGTAATTTTACAAAGTCGGGTCATATGTCACATGGTGGAGCAGGGGTTGTGTAGACCGGCGTAAAAGTGTTAGATTATCAAAAAAGTGTGGGTTATCAAAAAAGTGTGGGTTATCAAAATTAACCCACTGTGACGTGTGTGGGTTTTCACATTAACCGTATATAACGACTACACTTTTAGCATGGGGATGTATTAGAGTGACGTCACCACCGTGCATTAAATTCTGTTAATTAAACAAAAAATCTTGGTTGAAGCCTACAGTTCAACCTTCACGAATGTGAAATGTGTGGCACTCACCATTTGACCAGCACACATTAAAATGTACTTCACATTGTCCAGTACTTCTTCGCCATGTAGAAACAATTTTAGCTGTTTTACTATTACTTAATGCTTAAATACCGTTTGCATTAAACTAACTCTCCAAACAGCTAAAGTGGCTATAGCAACAGTATTGCACACTTGGCTGGAGAGCCCTTGTAATGCTGCACGCAACGCCGCAAACCGCTTTTTTCTATAGAGCAGTGACACGACATAGTATTATTGTACAGGGTGTTCGGAAATTGGTGTCAAATATTTTGAGGGTCCGCTGTGTGATCAAAGATAAGAAGAAAAAGTCCTATAAACATGGGTCCGGAAATGCACCAGTCTTTAGTTACAGCCCCCCCCCAGGTTTGGGGTAAACAGTTCTTAAATACCTCGTAATGATTCACCGTTTCCATTCCAAACTCAGGATATGTGCCATATCATACCTGGTATTTCAGTACTTCATAATACAGTATTGGGTCGCACAACTTATCAGAGGGAGAGGTAATTTTCTTAAGGGGGGGGGGATCAAACGTGGGGGAAGAGAGGAGTAACTGCTTTGGTCTTGTACTTTAATGAAACATATTGTAGAAAAAACACATTGTGTGATTGAAAACAATCGAAAGTAGTACTGTACTTTCTTTCATTACGTGTAAAGACCAAGTAGGTTACATCGTTTTCCAAGTTTGTGCCCCCCCCCCCCCCCCCCAAAAAAAAACAACAAAAGGAAGGACAACACAGCGGAGAGCACCAAACCTTATCAATCGGGTATCCTCGCCATTAAAAGTGAGGGATTTAATGTGTTTGTTTTCTACTCTTCAAGCAAAGAAGCTTAAAACGTAAAAGTGGGGGAGTGGGGGTGTTCTGGAGAGGAGGTCTTTTGCGGATGCGTATTGCAGTTAATTGCAGCAGAGCCGCAAATGCAATGATATTCAGTAAAACTTTGAGTAGCCATCTTCTGTTTACTTAACGATGTTTCATTTCTCGATTGTTTTCAATCACACAGTAATGTGATACGATGTTTTTTTTCTGGTATGTACAATTTGTTTCATTAAAGTACAAGACCAAAACAGTTACTCCTCTCTTCCCCCACGTTTAATCCCCCCCCACCCCCCACCCATAAGAAAATTACCTCTCCCTCTGATAAGTTGTGCGACCCAATACTGTATTATGAAGTACTGAAATACCAGGTATGATATGGCACATATCCTGAGTTTGGAATGGAAACGGTGAATCATTACGAGGTATTTAAGAACTGTTTACCCCAAACCTGGGGGGGGGCTGTAACTAAAGACTGGTGCATTTCCGGACCCATGTTTATAGGACTTTTTCTTCTTATCTTTGATCACACAACGGACCCTCAAAATATTTGACACCAATTTCCGAACACCCTGTATATAACTCTATGCTGGAGCCTTAATGGGTTAACTGCAAGGGGCACTGCAGAGAGAAACGGAAGGGCGTCATACTGAAGCCGATGCTGTGAAGAGTGATTTCTTAGACCTAAAACGCGCGATTTTTGTTGTTGGAGAAAACAACGTTATTTTAAGCCTAAAAAATCCGCTCTTCCGTTGTTTTTCCCTCCATTCTTATGTAGTGCACCTTGTAGTTATGCCCTTCAAATCCATACTGGTGCCAATAAGGCGGCAAATGTCACTGCTCTATATGTATTACGGTTGCCGAGATATGGCAATTTAAGCATCGGGGTTTGAACCATTGTTCGTTTAATCAGAAAAAGTGCGATGCGATAATCGACGGAATTTTTTATCGCGTTATTATCGAATTATCGATTATCGTCCCACCCCTAGTTTGTTGTAGTACGGAGAGTTTGCTGTGACGAGCCGCAATTTTACAGCGTATTTATAATCAACTTCTCTTTTGTTTATGCACGAGCAGACTATACGCTCGACAGAGTTCAAATTACATCACGTGACTTTCACGTTTGTATACCATGCTCTACTAAACGCAAACTCCATGATCTGCAAACGGCGGTTAAATATTTAGCATGAAAAAAAAAGGAAACGTAAAATGTAAGAACATTTGAGTGAAAAATGGAAAAGGGAGTCTAATGGGGGCCTTCGTCAAAGGGACAAGTCCATTATCTCCAGGTGACTGCCGTGAATAAGATTAATTCCTCTTCTCCTTAATTTCCTTTGTCGATTGTGTGTCTAATCTACTTCTTGCCACCAAGTTGGACAAGTTGCTAATTGCTGACTGACTCGAGCTTAGAGCGGAACGAGTGTTTTGGGGCCAACGCCAAAAGTAATTTAAATTTGGCCTCAGATGAACGAACGCCTTTCCCTCTTCGTAAAGCAAAATCTCGCCTGCCAATTCTACTTTGCCTGCTTCCCGACGAACGAACGGTGTCTTTGCCGAAGGCCTCTTACTACTTAGAGCCCTCTGCCATCGTCTACCTTACTTACCGTCTACCTTAAGACTTTCGTGGAAGAAATTTGGTAGAAGTCCTGCATCAGCTTCCACCGTCTTGTCATCGTGTAGCAGCTGTTCAGCTGAACTTGTTCTGCACTGTTTGCCAAAATTAGACGCTATTTGTCAAAGTATGGGTGCAAATAGCTATTGTGTTGCCGTGCTCTTGCTTTCACCTCCTTCCTTCCTGCCTATATTTACCTTTTTTTTCACATTTTTTGCCAACTCCTAGATTTGTGAACTTAACCAAACTATACGCAAATTTGAAAGAGATTATGACAGAATCTCTGAGCACTTCCTCCCCATTTTTTTTTCTTTTCTGGGTCGATGGTGAAAAATCGTAAAGACGTCATTTTGTCATGATTATCTTTCCTCATTCGTCATGAAGATCTTCACGAAGGTTAAGCAAGAACCTCTGAGACTATGTTTTGTGTGTTTACTCTTTATGAGTTTCGTCAGTTGAGATTTCAGAATTCTCAATGGAAATCTTAATTTTTTTCTCACAAATATTCAGTTTTTGTAACATTTTAGCCTCCAATTTTTCCCTTTCCTCCATTCATTCATAATTCTATTATCTTTGTATTTGACGTAGATAATTAATTGAAGTACATGTTATATTTTTCAGTTTTGTTTTTGTAATTTAAAACAAAAATTGGCTTATATTTTCTGGTATTAGTTAACTATTTTTAATTTGCGAGGTGTTGGTGTGAAATGAACATTCGTTATTCTTCTTCTCATAAGATATGCTGCCACTATCTACATTTTACTTTCGAAGATATCGTCATGAAAGAAAATAAATTAGACTTAAAACCGTTGAAAAATAATTCAAGAGTACCAGGTTCAACACGAACAAGATGAAACTGAAAGCCAGATGAAAACGGCAACTGATTGTCCGTAAGACTATTTGGCTTTCCGAATGTAATTATGTCATCCATATTAGCTTTATTGCTGTTGGGAACCTTGGTACTGTGTTAATGTTTCAGGAACGTCCAACGGTCTTAAAGTGTCAAATGCCATTTCCTTTTCAGTTAGTAGGCTACCAGATGTTTATTGTCAAGATGTCACATCTGCTTATTAATGTTTGTTTTGTGTGTTATTGTCAGGGTAATCACCACTGACACTTTTGCTTATATTGCTCTGTTTGTTAAGTTTTATCAAAGTATAGTGGTACAAGCCCTTATCAAGACAGTGTTCGAAAATCGTAATAATCGATCGTTCACAAACTTCACGACAGTATATCACAGAACAAACTATATCGTTGAAGTCAATAGTTGGATCGCAGGTGGCCGTGTTTTGTCGAATATATGGCGAAACAAATAGGTATTGGGACAATCCCTAGGACAATTATTGACCCAAACGCCCACTTAATGAAAAAAAGTTAAATACTTAGAATGAATCCAGGTATTTAGTTCAAATGTAATACCGTCACAGAGGTACAAAGATTAAAAATAAAAGGTTATAAAGCAAAACAAAAAACTTCTTGATTATCTGAAAACCTAGATTATGTGCAATTCTTCACTAATAGTCTAGCGTGTTTCTATTTTCATAATCACGTAAATCTTTGATAGAGCATTCGGGCCGTTAGACCCGCGTAATTCAACCCCCCCCCCCCCCCTCCCCCATCCATCCAGTACAATGGTTTGGACAAGTTTTCCCTTTTCTTGTATGAACTACATCATAAGCTGGGGATAATGAATTAGGCTGAACGTATAAATCGTTATTTAAATGAAGGTTGCAGAGTTCCAGTATAAATTCTGATTTTAAATTTAAAGTTCATCTTAACTTTTAATTCCTGCAGCACAAAGTGGTTGTTTTGTTTATCCCTTCTTCACTTTTGTAACTGCCGTGTTCACAAATGGAGAGGAATTGTACGAGGGGAAGGCGAGGGTGGGGGAAGTGTTGTTCTGGACTCGATAAATTACCTAAGTCGATAAACGATAAAACAAAAATAAAAAAGTTCAAACTGCCTTAGATTCAAATCGATTGATAGTGGAATAGTCGGTAAAGTGATGGTTTCAGGGGAAGCTAAGTAAAGTGATGTTGGCCGCAAGCGAGTGGTCTGATGCTGATGCCGAACTTTGAAAAATGGGTAGATGAAACTGAAACGTGTACTAAAGTGTGAATTCAGAAATAATTAACTGAGGCTCGTTGGAGTGGAAGGGAGGAGGGAGGAAGAACGAGGGAACGAGCAGCTGTAGAAATAATTTAAATGCAAATGGATGTTATAGCCAAACCATTTCGATAAGTTTTTGTGCCTTTCGGCAGAAAGTGATGTTATGTTAATTAGTGTACCTGTCGATTATTCATACGCTGGGGTCTTCAATTGCGTTGGAAGCAGTTTTGGAACAAGTTTCTTCGGATTTGGTGCGATAACCTGATTGTAGTGAATGGGTGAGAACAGCGGTGAAAAATTATTACTTGCAAACGATTATTGATATTATTAGATATTAATGCACGGTGGTGACGTCACGCTATCACATCCCCATGCTAAAAGTGTAGTCGTTATATACAGTTAATGTGAAAACCCACACACGTCACAGTGGGTTAATTTTGATAACCCACACTTTTTTGAAAACCCACACTTTTTTGATAATCTAACACTTTTTACGGGGGTCTACACAACCCCTGCTCCACCATGTGACATATGACCCGACTTTGCAAAATTACCGTACGCAACACAAATTCAACGAGCACACTTCATTGCAACCAGCACAAACAAGCACATTTACAACCTGCGACATTTTTCTTTCTAGCCTAACACGAAAAAACTCGAGTACTATGCTAGGCCCCCCCACCCACGGAGGAATGGCCCAAACCGGCAACTTTTCGTTCCGACGGTACGAAAACTAGGCTACTGACACTTTGAAATACACCTAAAAACCTATACGAGACTCATGCGAATAGCGCATTTTATACACTCATCTGATTTAAACTATTAAAGTAGAAAAAAATACAGTTTTACCTTAAAACACAAACATCGGTAATATGGAATGTCTCTTCCCTTCGGTCGGCCTTCATACACAGGAAGCTTCCTACCCCGTTTCCAACCCGTAACTTCCGTTCAGGAATTTACACAAGTCGCGTGTAAAAATCTTAAATTCTTGAAACAAGTCTTTAAAAATCTCTAATAACACGATAAATTAGCTCGACGTCACACCTTAGCATTAAAATACATATCCGTGAATCATAGACGATTTAACGGCTATAATTGCTCTTGAGCTCGAAACGACTAGTCCACTATCTCTGGGCTGAAGGGGAAAAACTTGTGCGCTTCGCGCACTCGTGTTTCCCTCCACCCCCTCGATATTGGACTAGCTGTTTCTTGCTCGCGAGCAATTATAGCCGTTAAATCGCATATGATTCACGGATATCTATTACTTATTTAATTTCAGGCCGACTGTCAAGGGATTCTTTCTCAAAGTGACTCTGTAACAACTCAACACTGATGGCACCAATACCCAACCCATCCACAAATAATTACTAAAATACAAACAAGTAAGCAAGTGTCGAAGCGAGACTTAAAAGTTGGCGGATGTCGGACCCTATAATCGAAATCAACCCCAGTAAAAGCGGTAAGAAAGTTGTTAGGATCCAAAATGGGAAAAATCTGAAAAGTCAAAGTAGTAAAATAGCGTCACCACTGAACAACGTGGCCTGGACACATAAAAACAGTTTATGATGATTTTATTTAACAGAACAGTGTTCTTTTAATTATTGCATTTACATAGTTTGAATTGTCTTTTATACGTGTAACCAATTTGTCAAGTGTCGCGATCGTTGTACACTAATTTACACATTAACTATAATTGACTTCTGCGAGCGTAGAATTTGTTGCGAGCATTCTCGAAGCAAATTTGAAGTTTGGATTACGGTTGCTTTTGATGGGCGAATGTAAAGTTCAAAACTGCTAATACCTTGTGAAATGCGTTACGTGTGTTTTTCTTGTTTCTCTGATTTGAAGGATTTGAGTCGGTTTTTTTTTAAGGCAGCCTTATACATCCTGCTCGAAACGCTTAAACGTTTTTTTTTTTTTTTTTGCATTATTACTTTAGAGAATTTTTCTTGTTATTGTCTCTGTTACAGTGCGAGTTGTCTACCATATAGTAGCCAACGCGTTGTGTGTCTACGTAAGTATTGGCATTCTTTTGCGTGGAATTGCGCCCGTGATTTTTTTTTTACGATTTTCATGAAATGTGGATTTAATCGATGGAGTTAAATAACGTGTAGATCCACCAAATTTTGTGAAATTTGATTTAGCCGCTTCACGAAACAAGCCTAAAAATGTTTTTGTGAGCGAAATTAAATGATTTTCTTTTGTTCTTTCGTAATTTACTTCTTGTATTTCATTTGATTGAAGGAGTATACGTTGTCTTTCAAATTAACCCAACTAAACAAACCAAATTAAAAATCGGCGCTGCAATTTCAAACTTACCACGCAGCATAAAATGTCCGTCAGATTGGGCTTTTTACGGTGCATTTTTTTTTAAACATCCGTAACCCCGTCTTCGCTTTCTCAAGATACTTGAGCTTTGCAAAATCTCCCTGTTCTTCATCAAATTTCCAAATTACGCTCAGATTTGAATCCCCTCGAATGAAAAACACCATAATGCAGCTTTCCACGCGCCCTTCTAATGACGCACATCTCTGGAAATTTTAGGATGGCTTGATGACAGTGTGTGCCTCCAACCCACTCGTGTCGTCATGGTAACAGCAAATCATTGTGTCATCGAACACCACTTACTGCAAACGAGGGTTTTACACGATAGGCTTGGAAAAAAATAAAACATGGCCGACTAATTATTCATCCAGTTTGGTTGCTTGTTCGACGAAAAGGGCCATTGTCTCTGCCATCAACGAGGTCGTAAAAAGTTGTGAGGTCTTCATTAGTGAACGCTGACAGCTGCAATGGCAGACGGACTGGCAGGCCCGCCACCCTATTCCCCATCCGTAATATTACATGATAAGGCTGTTTGCATGCGTAGGACAGGAGCTACTGCACTCAAATGATTTTTACACGCAGATAAACGCTTACTCACCAACTTGGGTTTCGTGAGTGCGACCCGTTTGTTGGACAGTCAAAATGCATTAAGCTGGCTCCAGAAATATGGGTGGCGTTTTTAGTCAGCTTCGAGTTTGAAAAATTGTATTCATTTTAAGTTTGGATGGTTCTGTATCCACACAGAGCATGAGTTAGTCGTTCCAAGGCTGCTCCGAGATTAGGATTTTTGTGATAAATCTCTTTCGATTCGTATTTAAAACATTTATTCTATAGGAAAACTGTCTCATGGACACAAAACCCTTAACTGTAGCAAAACAAAAAAGAGCATCAGACCTGCTGCATTATGGTCGTAGTAATTGTGTACGTAAGGCATAGGACATTTTTAATATACATGGCTCGTACAATCATTTTTTTTTCCTTCTTTGTTTCGTTTCTAATCATCATTTTTTTTATAAACATAGTTTTTATTTTATTCTATAAATGTTGCAGTCTATTTTGCATGATGGTCTTACACTTATAGATAAATATAAAAAAAATAAGATGCTCCCATTCTAAAACTAAAACTAATAAAACAGACTGGCCTCAACGTAGTTTAATATACCAGATTCTGTATACTGATAAAGCCTTAAAAAAAATAAAGTTTGGTTGACGTCACCCGACCGACCTGACATTTTCTTCCCGACCCTACATTTATGTCTTCTTTCGGCCTATTACGTTATGCTATCGTCAGTTTTGCATAAAATTACCGAAAAGCTCAAGAATTTTCATTTCTCGTTTTTAATTGTGCTTCCATTATTTTCATGTAAAGAATGCTTGACATAATAATTCTGCGTCTGGGCTGAGAAGAAGTGTTGCACATGACGTATGACAAGCAGTTTCACAGCCCGGCAGAATTGGATCCACTCCTACTACTTACGATAACGCTAAGCGAGATTAGCGGTGCCGATACCAGATGTCTCTGTCTGTCAGCGTCCTAGAGCCACTAGTGCGCATTGACGGAAAAGCAAAGGAAACAACGAGATGTCTCATCTTACCACTTCCAAGCCTACGCGGGAGCCCTAGCGGTTGTCGCGGCTGTTACAATATATGCCTTTGCGTTCGTGGTGCTGCTTCGATGGCAAAGCATCAGCAGCAGCGTTAGTAGCCGAAACTACCGCTAGGGCCCAGTGTACTCTTGGAAAAGGTAAGGTGTCACATCTCGTTAATTTTGTAATTTTTGGTGAAACATTAGAAGCGTAAAAGACAACTGATTAAGTTGGTACTGTGTCTTCATGCACTTCTAAAATGTTGCTATTGATTATGAAATACGTAAAGCCTGTTTCTACGTTTCGCAAAGTCGTGGACAAGAAGACAGCTGGAGGAAGCACCTAACAGGGTTGGTCAAAAAACAGAGAAGCACACACTACCTGTCTCTGAATCTCGCAGCGGGGACTTTTAATGGCAATCGCATAAGGCCTCTAGTTACTGTGGCCCAAAAAAGTTGAAATGGATCGGCCCGATGTTAGTTTTATTTTAAGTTCTGAAGTAGGCCTATTAGTTGGTGGTACTAACTTGACGAATGTTTTGGTCTATTGATACCACTTTGAAGGGCCATTCTCAACTTGGTGGCTGTTTTACAGTTTTGGTTTTTGGTGTGACGTCAGTCCTTTTTTCTTTGTTAATTATCGATCGCAAAATCTACTCTCCAGGTAAAATCAAAGATAGTATCAAAATAAAAACCTCACATTTTTAGTTTTCACCTTGTTTAATATTGCCTATATTAATTACCCCGAACGGAAGGAATCGGCAAAATTAGCTCCCGCCCTTTTTGCCAGGCCAGTTGCAACCAGAAAAGATGTCATTTTTATTGATAATTGAAGACGGACCTGGCAATATGCTTTACATATGTAACGCAATCATTACAATATTTATAAACTCGTTTATCACGTTCAGAAAATGTAAAAGAAAGGCTAAACAAATTTAGAATTCTTCGTCATTAGGAAAAATCGCTTTGACTGGGTGTTCAGGGTTAAGTCACCAGCCTAATAAATAAGTTAAGTCACTTAATAGTGGGTTAATGTCTTTGACTCGTACTTTCAAACTATCGTAAATTCATATTCATGCATAAGCCGACATTTATGCAGTTTCAAAACAAGACCTACACCCGAATTTTAACAAAAGGCCCATATTCTTATTCACAGTCATAAACGTCCTTTGCGAAATGAAGTTATGCGAAATTTAACACTGCATACAATTTATTGGATTCGTCTTTAATGTCGTGTCTGGCGCCAAAGAACAAATAAATTGTAACTAAAAAAAAAGAAAGAAAAAACAAAGCCATTGTACTTTTTGAACAAAGGAGGAAAAATGTTATGAGGTGGAAAATGAGTCTGCCAGTTATGTCGCTTCGATATTGATTTTCTGAACTAATTTGCTGTAAAACTATCTTAAATTATTCGCAAAAAAATGCCGCACGACTGGTTTTTGTCTTGCTCTAATTATCGCATAGTTCAAGCTCCCACTGTAAACGTTAAGTGTTTTGTTTTTATTACATTGCGTAATATTATGATGGTTGAATTTAATGAGGTTTGTGGAAAACAACGCACACAAAACGTAGGCCTGACAATTCTTTTTTTTTTCTAGGTAAGTTCGAGCTTTTCTTGTGATTGGCAACATCCGGTAAGCAGTCAGGTTTGCAATGCATGCTTATTTTGTTTTTGCTGAAATTAAGTATAGACCTATTTTTTCTTCAAAGGAAAATGTGTAGTGTGCTTTAATGATAGGTGTAATCATAGTGTTGTCTGTAAAACAAGTTTACAGTTACAGTAAGTGATAAAACACTATAAGTAGACTAATCACGAAAGCCTACTAAAGACAGTCAGGGGCGGACCATCACGGTGTTCAGGGTGTTGAACTGAACACGGGCTCTGGCTTACGAGGGGCCCTGCAAGAGCCCTGAACAATACAGTATCAGAATGCAGAACTGCAGATAAGATGAATTTAAACGAAAAAGCCACAAACTCCAAAAAAAAAAGCCATTAAGCAACAATCACCACATAAAAAAACACACACACTAATTAGTTTAGATGCGCCACGAATTGGTGGAGCAGAGCACAGCACGTTTGGGCTTGATTATCACATAGGCCCTGAAGCTTCTATCCCGATTGGCCTTGCAGCAATGTCACGTATGGCACGGCATTGCACAATTTTAAGGTAGGAACCTTTTGCAAAAAAAAAAAATTTTTTTTTTTCACATTAAAAAAAATTTTTTTTTTCTTCTATTAGGTGTGAGGGTGATGGGAGGGCCTTTCGATCAACTAACACTGGCCCGAAGCATACTTGGACCGCCACTGAAGACAGTGAACTGTTGCATGCTTCCAACAGAAATACTTTACATCGATGGTTTTGTGTAGACCCGTTGACACTTATCAAGTTTCAACCCAAGAATGCAGAACGAAAATCGGTGAAAACTAATTTTCGTTCTGCATTCTTGGGTTGAAACTTTATAGTTTTAACGAGTCAACAAAACTTTTCAACTAAAACCAGTGCAAGTGTCAGACTCCACGATAACCAGTGGTTACCAAGACAGTGTTTTTTTACCAAAAAAAACTTCTTGAATTACGTTAACCCCCAAGTGAATCTATGGTGAAGGATGATCCCAGGACTTTTCACTACAGAACTCACTACTTTTTAGTGGCAGAATGTTCTCTGCCATGTGGGCGGCTAGGGCTCAATTCCTGGCCGATGCACCAGAATATAGTATAAAGTCCTGGGATCATCCTGGGATTCTTCGTCTTAGCCGCACTATGGGGTTAACTTACTTCAAGAAGTCTTACAACCTAAATGGAGTCACTGCCAGTCGGGTGGTCCAATTTCTTAAGATATTTTAATGTTCGCCTTTTACACACGGCTGGCTGACTTGGGAAGGATTAATGTTGTAAAGTTATATGTGGGCATTGGGATAATAATTTAGGCATGATTTCTAGTTAAAATGGCCGAAAGGGATTCCAGTAGAAATTGGAATGCTCATGACAGGGTCGAATTTTTTTTTTTTGGGGGGGGGGGGGGGTGCTTTGGGTGCTGAAGCACCGGGCCATAGGTGGTAAAGGGCCTCAAGGACCCGTCATGGTTACGTGAAAAATTAAATATGGTTCTATTTTAAATATAAAAAAAATTTACTTTTACTGTTTTCACAAAAATTTATTGTTCAAAAAAAGAAAACTCCCTTTTTTGCGGGACTGGCCAGGGGACGAGGAGTGGATAGGGCCGCAATAAATCTTAAGCACCAGGCCTCTACGAGGTTTAATCCGGCCCTGGTTCATGATTGAAGGTAGGGGCAAAAAAGTTTGTATTATGAATACAACAAGGATACAGCACAAAGTACAACAGTAATTTTAAACATTGCTAGCATTGTAGTCTTTTTTCACTATTTCCAAAATTTGGTATTTTCGCTCAAAGAACAGCTTCCAGCAGTGATCCGGTGACGGTAGAACAAATAGCTGCTTGCAGCGAGAATCCAAAATCCAACATGGCTGCCATTTCCGGGTTATCGAATTGAAAACAAACCATCGAATGCTGGCCTTCAGAAATCGCTCCTCCGTCTTGTACTGCAGTAAAAATTGTTTTCCTGTCTTAAATCGACGCTGTCATGCCGAATGCTTCGTTCTTCGTGTCGCGCGTGTCGCGAGGCATGAGGAGAGATTCTGCGTCTGCGTCGTTGCCATGATTACTACGTAACGTATAGACAACTCGAAAATCGCACGCCCTAGTAAAGGCGAGAAGCAGCCAGCAGATTTAGTGTTAACCAAGTAAAAGCGAGTGAGCGAGAAGTGTTATGTTGTAAGTCGTTGTATAAACACGTCCTTAAGTGTAGCGGACCTTCGCTACTCCTTATAGGCAGTGCCAAGTTAAAGTCCTCTGACAAAAGTTAATTGCATTATTGTCTTATTGTCTTGCCGACGTTACATGTTTCACACGTTTAAAATAATAGTAGCCTTGTCGGTAAACGTTTGGTTTTCCGTGGCAGATACCACGGCTTGAAACGGGGCAACGGATAAAAAAAAAAAAGTTCCTTTTGATGGCGGTGTATCGAGTCATGGAGTGAAAAATGATGGTGTCGATGGGTGCTCCTATTTACGATCTATTCTCGTTGGGCAGACACGATGGCCTGTCTGTCATTAGCTTGATTTAATTGGATGACTGGCACATCCCTTGAACGCACATCTGTCACTAATGCAAAAAAAAAGTGCGCATGGGTGGCCGCTTTTGCTATAATGAATTCGACTTTTGAAAGCTTCGAGGGATGCAAATGTTAAAATTTTTCATGTATACAAGCGGAGTATTTTATAAAGTTTTGGGATATTTATGTACTGTAATATGTAGGCTTACTGTGGGTGAATCTTTCCGGTACCAATAGCCGTAAATGTCCTTCCAGGCCCGTGCCCATTTATAACTTGTGCCACACCATATTTCCTTTATTTGACGCGGGTCTATTTACCGCCAGAGTTTGATCTGCCCTCAAATATAGACGATGGGTCTCTGGGTTTAACGCCTGACTGGGAAAAGTGTATCATTTCTGTGTAAAAAGAAGTATTGGGTGGTCTATCACATCCAGTAACAATGAGGCTTGTTTTGAGGTGAACTGTTTGACCTTTCCACTTATGGCCTGCTGGAAAAAGATTTTATTATGGCGTGAGCTTCGTGGCTGGCGCACACATTTTGGTGAGGAGATCCATGATATATTAATTAACTATAGGAGATGGTGCAATATAGGAAACCAAGATATTTATTACGAACTTGAAATGATGGTACAAGCTTGTGCTCCATTGCCAGAAGATTTATAAGTCTATTTCTATTATCAATTTATGCTTAAAATGTGTCTTTGTAATATTGTATATATATCTATTTTCTTTACTAGGCCTACCTCGTTGTACCCATTAAAGTTCAAAGTTCCTTTCGCTTAAGCACTGGGTGTTACACTGCGCGTGAATTAAAAAAAAAAAGGATGTTTAACGCATATAACAATGTGGTTGTGTGAAATACAGCCGTTCAGCTGTGGTCGAGTGCAATACGAAATCCAAATGCGGCCTTTCCTTATTAAATAAGGCCTTTGCAATGCGTTTACAAAATTGCTAAGTCACACGCAAATAGTGTTTCTGAAAACAAATGCAGAACTCTATACTCACTGCTTGCCTCCATTTATCGCCTCGTTAGATTACACCGGGAAAAAATTGATGGTGGTAGCCACAAATTAAATACTCTCTGCTAGCTATAACAAGTACTAACAGTTGCAGTTATGAAATAATTGCTGAGATAGTGCCGATGCAGAACTTGTAGATACGACCAGCCGCAGGGTATTTGCAAACTAGCAGTATAGGGTGCACGGGTAGCCACGAGCACTGCGGCGTCAGATTCGATGGGCGTCTTGGTCCCAGCTGTACCTTTCTGGCGTCCTGGACCCGGGTTCAGTCCTGGTGAAGGGAAGTATATACGTACGGGTTTTTCTCGGATTATTTCCCGCCCATTGCACGAGGCTTTTACTCCGGATGCTCCGGTTTCCTCCCTCATGCGGCAAAAACAATGACACGATGGTCTTACTATAGCCGACGTCTTCTATTCTATTCTAGGACGCCTTCATATCATTAACCAAAGTAAATTCTGCCACTCCTGCGCCGGTTATTTTTGATGTAGGACGTTTTGAGTGGGTTACTCCTGAGAGTCCTTTTTTTATTCCACCCAAGTGTGCTAGAAAAGTGATGGTAGAAATGGAGTGATCTTATGATCACCAGATCAAAATAGATCAAGACAATCAACCATAGTCTCTATAGCCATAGTTTTGGATAGATTAGAAATACATACAATACACCTCTTAATTATTTTGAATTTTTCTCTTTCCGAATTTTCCACCCCGGAATTTTAATTCAAAGTTTCCCGGTGATACACGATTTTCCTGAGGGTAACTTCATGCGGGCGTTCCTTTTCTGCTTTTATTTTTTAGTGAATTGTTTCGATTGTTTTTATATCGATAAGGTAGCGATTAAACCTGAATCTTTCACCTACGTCGATTACACCTATTGCCTCTTACGCATTTCACTACAAAACAGTTTTTGCTGTAACCTGATGTATAGGTATCATGGTACATTTTGTAGGAATAGGGGAGGATTGTGGGCTTTTCATAAATTGCACCCGCCATCAACCAGATTCTGTGAGTAAGCAATTTTTCATTCCTGAACTTAATACACTAATGTTTGACCTTACCCAGCCATATATATTTTACTGTCCCCATTACGTATTAGGGTATCCAATCCCGGGTAGTATTGTTACCCCAGGATTTCGGTTCACTCGATATTCAGAGATTTAGTTCTGGAGATTAATACCGAATTTCAGAAGCTTTCTTCTTATGATTATTTGAGTGACTGAAAAAAAGTCTGCGCTATATTCACCGTACACACCAAGTGAAAGTGAATAGTGTAAATTATGATTTGAATATATTTGCGACCTGGGTGACTGCGAGCCTGCGTTGATCGACTGCAATACAATGAAACTTTAAACGCGTTGTGGTATGCCCAAATACCTGGCAGTGATGCTTTATCCTCTTCACATTTTATGCGAGGCTAAATTGCGTAGAATTTCATAATACCTTGTATAATATAGGGTTATAATAGGATGTAATAGGGTTGTATAATAGGGCTGCAATAGGACTATACGAGTATAAAAAATAGGACGATTTTTATAGCAGTTAGGGATTTAGTATAATATAACTTACAATTAATGAGCTCCATGAATTTGACAGATTTTCGATGTCGAACCGTTTTGGACTGACTTAAAATCCCGGGATTGGAAGCTCTAGCATCCATAAAAGTTGTAAAAGGAAGGGCACCTTAGCACACTGGTTATGTGTGCCCATACTGAAACAAATCTAAACGTAATATAGACAAATTACCAGTACAAAACCGTGGGAGGGGATGGGGTAAAAGGAGCAAGAAATACAATACTTATAAGCGTGAACGTAAAGACCTACTGCCGATACTACAAATGTGGCTGAAGAGCCACAAAGAATTAGAGAAGATGCAGTTGAAAAGCCACAGAGGCTGCTGATGAATCACAGA
The DNA here is from genome assembly GCA_023313725.1 of Lithobius niger. Lineage (NCBI taxonomy): Eukaryota > Metazoa > Arthropoda > Chilopoda > Lithobiomorpha > Lithobiidae > Lithobius > Lithobius niger. The sequence continues at coordinate 36,076 of JAHWFP010239233.1, read as the reverse complement.
GAATAATTCCAGAAGAATAAACAGTACGGAAAGCCGACGGCTCAACAAGACTCAAAATAAATTACAGATGCAAACCTATTTACGCGGCCTTTTGGACTTACATGTCAGAC
>JAHWFP010239233.1:4763-21561 GCA_023313725.1 Lithobius niger | reverse complement strand
CCCCAACCGATGGGGCCAGTCTCTGGCCCTAATCTAAGAACTTAACTATTGGTTAAAATTGCCTACAGGACTTCACTGAGCTTTGTTGATGAAATACAATAGACCGTACCTAAATTATTCCTCCCCAAGCTAACGGTACTCTTTAACATGGTGCCCCCAGGATGTTGGACTCCTTTGCTCCATCAGCCTGATCGAATCCTGTGGGATTTGTCCCTGAGGCGTCGCCTCGTTTTGTTTTCGACCAGGTGTGGCGAATGGGGCCGATTCGGTGGAAGACGAGGGCGTTGGAAGATGGATGGTACCTGGGCGTTCATCCTACCATGTAAACAATGACAGTCAGCGTCTCGAGACTTCATAAATCTCATTAGAGTTCCCCTGAGGACTGAGAATTCAAGACCTTCTCCATTCTACCACCCAACGTGAATGGCTCTTATGAAAGCTTGTGGACTATTTTTGAAAAGTGAAAATGGGTAAAACTTTGTAACGTAGGAAATTGTGTAATAAAGCCTGCTTCTTAAATCGAAATTTTGCAATAAAGCCGGTGGACCAGCGGGCAAATCGATAAAAGTTGTATCAGTAATTTGATGGTGAAGGACTGGTTAGCCAGTTCAATTCAGTCACGTCACTAGAATGACGTGTACGGTAATTGCATAAGGATGGCTTATTGTGCTATGTTATTTCGAGTGTAGGTCTATGATTTTCCGACTTAGCTTCCTAACCGTAAAATCATTGTCTTGAAATCCTCAGTGCCTAACCAATGCAATTAGCTGGGAACTTAGCCATAATACCCCACAGATAATGCAAGGGGTAGCGTTTGCAGAATTCTGTCTGGTAGTCCTTTGTTATATCCCAGATGTTAGTTGTTTCCTTTGCGAATTGTGTGATGATGCTTAAATTAGAAAGTGGACAACACTTTTAAAAATTCATTGTATACGACATAAAGTTCTGTATTCGTATATGTTCGTCTTCACCGGTATCCTTGAGGTGATGTCAACATGGCACCTTGCTGAAAACTCGCTGCATTTTAGCTGCAATTATTTATGGGATTTTATTGGAAACAAGACCCAAATGTACATATTTTTGCTCAAAAATTAAATTCCTGTTATTGATGTCCATTCTGGGAGCTGCTTGTCAGGGAGGCACGTCATGGAAGAGTTGTCCGTAGATCAACAGGTCTACAGATTTCACTCTGTGCTTCGTTGATCCACTCCAGGCTGACCATCACTGCCCCTTCTGTCTCTTCACACTGCTTTGTGAAATTATATGCGTGGATGTATTTTTACCAATTTATTTTTGTTTTGTTTGCATGTTTCATGCTTTGTAGCCGTAATCCTGTAATGCCCTTTGGGCGCTTGGATTTGTTTATTAAAGTTAAAGTTAAAGTCTTTAGCCCGTATTGTGCCATGCTCCTAATTACCCGCATACCCTTTTCCCGCCTGTGCGTCCTAACTCAAACGAAAATGGGATTCGTAGAGAATTTTGAATACCATTCAGATCTATGCTTTAACACCATAAAAATATTCTCTTCACTTGAGAAGTTATGCGTTAATTAAAAGCTGAGTTGGAACCTTACTGGCTCGATGACACACAAAGTTTTATTTGCGGAAAATGCTGGGTTTTTTTTGCTTGTAATTTTTTTCTGTCGTAATTTAGAGAGCGAGAAAGGCGTGCACACGTGTTTAACGGTTTTACCAGGAGCTGCACAAGTCTTCAAGATAATTCTACTGCAAATTCCACCACTCGTTCCGAGTCGCCACCTCAAGAGCCATGCAGTTGTCGAACGAGGGACCAATTTTTACTTTTGTGGAAAGCAGACGTTTACTCCTTAAGCCTACTGGGGAAGAAATCGGGAGTCTTGCAGTAGTAAGCGAATTTAATGCATTGCTTTTGGCAACTTGAAATCAACTAACCTGGAGCCCGGAAGCAAAATGTGCAGCTTGTTTTCCTGGAGATCTTTTGGCAGGCGGTGGAACACAAAACCAGAGTGGTATACACTCTCGTTTCGCCGACTCCCGATTCGCCGAATTTACGAAACGATATGATCCCGTTTCGCCGACTCTCAAGTTATTTTAGCGACATCAACGCACAAACAATTCTGTGATTCGTTAATAAATCACATTAAATTAGAAAGGAGCACGACATTTCGATTCGAAACTTTAAATGGTGCTTAATTTAGGTAGCCAACATACCGGGTTGGAGCTCCCTTTACCAGATATTTCTTCTTCTCTAAAAAGTCTGGTAATGTTCAAAATTGAGCCGGTTCAGCCACACGAGCATTAAACTTCTTCGGCTGACTGAAGGCTCAAAAGAAATAAAATAAACTCATTAAAAAAAAATATATATATGTATATATAGACATATAAAACATGCGCCCATCATTTGTTAAAAAAAGGACACACATTCGCTAATTTTTTTATGTAGAACGTTTCATGGTTAAATAGATTTTTGTTGTTATTTGTTTGTAAAGTCAACGAATGGTACAATGAAGTTTAATACTGCGAATTGCCTAAAATGGTCATTGCCCACCTGTCGGGGAATTATTGCCCCCCCCCCCCCAGGTCTGGGGTTGGCTGGCGGCACTAATTGTCGACACGAGACACTACAGGGCCCTTCCCTTTGTTTTGAAATGAAAATAGATTGATTGAATCGTGTGATTAATGGGGCGTAAAACAAAACATTGTTATAAGTCCTGCATTCTTAGGTTGTCCCTCCTGGCTGATGTAGACTGCTGCTTAGGAACACATGCAACACACGTCTTCAAGAACACATTAAAGAAACATGTAGTCTGATTAGAATTAGTTTTGTCACCATGGATTATGCCTTCAGGTTAGTCTATTATAAGAGTCAGAATAAAGTTTTACTTCCTGTCTCAAGACTTAGCAATTATTTCTGTTAGGTTTATCATCATTTACGGTATCTTCAGGTTTAAAGTTTCTCCTTTTTGATCAAATGATGGCTATCCCCTTTACCACCTTTTTTTGTTCCCTTGCTCTCTTAAATGGGTTTCTTAAGAGAACATTTGGTGGAGCTTGCCTTTGTTCGTGGATTGCTTGCTCTACTTTTGACCACCAAAGAGTGAGGGAGTTTTGGGCAAACCGACTTCCTATCGTTTTTTTTCTCTTCTTCTTTTCTTCGAAAAGGAAGAGTTTGGAAAATCTTCAGTTCTTCGATATTTTTTCCCGTTTTTTTTTCTCTTTTTCTTTCTTTTCTTACCAGTATTTTCGTCGTTTTCTTCTTCTTGTTCCAAAATCGTTCCCCGCGGTGGGTGATTGGGGTTGGGTGGATTGGGTGAGGGAGAGGAGGCTGAGCTCAGATTGGGCGCTCGAGGCTTCTAGACTCGTACTATCCGTTTCTTTACCCGTCCTGCGCCCCAAATTTACGCTCCAAATAAAATAAAGATAAAACCCCCACAACCACACCATCACCAACACCAAGCGTGCGTTCATCGTCATTCTCGTTCTGTTCTCGCACTCTTTCCCGTTGTTTCGAGACTGCGCAGTGTTGACGTGACATTTGCGCCTCCTGTCGGCAATTTCCCACAGCTCATCCTTTGATTCCCAATGCGCTCCCTGTTTTTATTCTTCTTACCTACTATAGTCTTTTGTCACGAAGATTATCTATATTGTATTTGTCGACCTATGAATGATGGAAGGGAGGAAGACGGCAGGCCACTCTTGTATTGTGGCATCTAGAGCTCCGTTCGACTATCTATTGGCCGCCACTTAAATCTTCTGCCAGTGCCTCTTTGCTGAGTTCAACAAGTAATCATTTACCAAGAGCAATTGACCGAGGAGCATGCGAACAACGAATTAAACGGCACTGATTATGACGTATTTATTTTAAATCAGATGCTAGCAGTGTGAAGCAAACAACTACTCTCTCATACTGTGCTGGTGCGTGCGCCATCGGTGTCTCTGTATCCATTATAACTTTCATACCCTTTACTTTGATTCATTTCAAACTTTCCACATCGATCCTGTACTCTTATTTGTGGATTCAGGATGGTAGATCAGTAGATTAGTTAAATGGGTTCCCGACTTTTTATTCTTAAATTTGCGCAAAAAACACTATTTTGATGTGTGATTTTAATTGGCTCTTGGAAATAACTATCTCTTGGAAAATTAATAAGCGATTTACATGTACAACACCTAAGAGACTTGACACCTAAAACCATGTGCCTAATGTCTTTCAGCTATTAGTTGAAGACCACTGAAAGACAAATTCAACCAATATGCTGACCTTATGCTTTTTAATGGTGTCTTTTTTACTCGGTATGCTGTACCCACAGTAGCAAACAACAATAATAATTGAAAAGTCGTATCGGTGCTCACTTGGCCATCGGCCAGGCAGTTCTGTCCGATTCTACGTTACGTTAGCTTATTCGGCTATCTTGAAGATTTACAAAGAAATTCTGTAGTCAGGAATAAAACTATCAAGCCGTCTATACCGTAAATGTGCATTTCAACTAATTAGCCTATACTCCTTCCAACTTGGTTTTGCCGTTTACTTGAGCTTTTACAATTGCTCGTCAATGGTTTACAATGTGGTTCCACTATTTCCATGTCTTTGATTCCTTGTACAGTTAATAAGCGAGAAAGCCGAATGCGAGATATTGGTGACGACCAAAGGCAAAGCCTTCGCTCTTTTGCCGTTGGCGTTGGTGGCGCTGCTACCGCGTTTCTCCTGACGGCACATTGGCGAAACAATAGATTGCTGCTCAAATAGCTGGGAATGAATCTTCATTAGAAACGTCGTCCCAAGCGCAAGAAGGCTATTACGGCATCGCCACACGTGCCAACTTTGCTTCGCCATTAAGAGCCGAGGTGAAAAAGACCACTGTAAATCAAAATGACTTCTTTTGTTCAAGTAATTCGGAGTCATTTGTGGAAAACAAAATGGAATACCGGAGGTCGCAATGAAAAGGCACTACTAAGTTTTCTTAATGCTTGCGTATTTAAAGTTTTAACCTGTCTCCCACTCTCGGGACGGCAGAATAGATGTTTTCACACAGCGTTACGCGCAATGAGTGCTGAAAATTAGCGGAAGCTACCTGAGAAATTGTGGAGAGATGTTAATTGAAATGTAAAAGAAACTAAAACAACACAGTATGAAAAAAATAAATAAAAATAAAAACACCGTTATCAACTGTTCTTTATTATGAAATAAATTGGCAACAACCCTACAAAGGCGCAGGATTGTTGCCAATTCTTTATCAATTCGGCCACAAGTTCTTTCATTTGACTATGAAACCAAATTTTTAGTTTGATAGTTCGGTAAGGAGCTGAGTTGTCTTGGATTGAATATATCTGATTGGATGCCAGTTTTCTCGTTCACTAGCTTTTACTTGATCAATACTAAATCTGATGGCTGATGTTTTTCGAGTTGTCTATGCGTATTAGTAACCATGGCAACGACGCAGATACAAATCTTCTCCTCGTGTCTCGTGACACGGCGTACGATGCTTGCAACACTTGAGCGTCGATTTATGACAACAAGAAAACAATTTTTACTGCAGTACAAGACGATGGACTGTTTTTTGTATGCCGGCATTCGATGGTTTGTCTTTGTGGTTCGATTCAATAGCCACGAAACGGACGCCATGTTGGATTTTGAAATCTCGCTGCGAGAAGCTATTTATTCTACCGACGTTTGATCATTGCCGGAAGCTGTACTTTGAGGGAGAATAGCAAATTTTGGAAATGGCGTGAAATTACAACAATCTTGTACCAATGTTTAAAATTACTGTAGCACTTTGTTCTTTATCCGTGTTGTTATTAATAATACATACAATTTGTTATTATTACCGTATTCATTTAGTAGCAACGGGGAAACTAATCATAAATAAATAACGGTTGACTAGCAAATAGCATTCAGCGAGCGAGAATGACTTGTTGCGTAAACGCACCCTTAGCATCATAATCGGCTTCGTTTGGCACAAACCGAACATATACATACACCATAAATCACCTATTAAACGCCCATGTACTGTTAAAAGTAATTCCATAAAAAAAGGGGGTGGGCCGTAACAAACTTATAATTTGCTCTTACTTCTGTCCAGAGAGGGTGATAGGCCTAACTCCATCGCGGAAAATTTGGCATATATGCGATCATTCACATTCGTGATCTGGGTTCGGTTTAGCATTAACGCAATTCCTTTATTGAGATCATTTGTTAGAAAAATTTTAATGTTTTAGTTTACTAGTTCATTTAGTTTGTTTTATGTGTGAAGCTTTTCGCTAGTTTTGGTGCAGAAAAACCACGATTTAAGGGGATAAAACATTGATTTCCTTGAATGTATGAAACTATTAGTCAATTTCTATCACAAAACATACCATCTAAAATGCTTTAAGCGCGGGGGATGTAACCAGGTAATTTCCTTAAAGCATTTTAGGGGGTGGACCGTAACTTTGTCAGGGCTGTTAATAGGCGATTTACGGTTGATTCTTATGGAAAGGGAAGTGGTACAAAACACCAAGCAACAAAAAATCGTACCCTTAACATAACAAATGCAATAGTAATCCGCGTATGTGGCTCTTCCGCCACATCTGTGTGATTAGTAAACGTATCTGACGGGATTGTTCACTGTGGCTCTTTTGCCGCATTCCCTTGCAGTCAGCCGAACCCGTTCTCTTTTGTTCTTCAGCTGCATGATTTTGCCTTTGTGTTGTCGCCCACTTTGCCCACACTGCTATGTTTTCCTGCTGGTCTTCTGCTTCCTCTTAAACTATAGTTGATCTAGTAAGACCAAATTTGTTTAAGCATGGACAAGTAATCAATGCGCTAACACACTCTTCCTTCTAGGCCCTTTTTTCCTTTCATGTCTGATTTACTGTGAAGACGCTGTTCACTGACCACTGCTAAAACGTTGTGCATTGACCACTGTTAAAACGCTGTGCACTGACCACTATTTACAGTGAGGGCAGTGCAATTCGCGGACTAGTTGGTACGCAATTTACACCGTCTTCAGATTTACTTGTATAGTTTATATTGTTTAAATTTATGTAAAACTATCATCGTACCCGGCTTCGCCCGGGGATTTGTTTGACCCGTGGTTGTTTCCCAGTATTTGCTCGGTGCTGCCTGATCGTTCACTGCAACAGTCGATTTTAGTTTGTATAACACTCCCCCTTTCCGCCAATCCTCTTCCTCCCCTCTCCCGCTTTTATCCCGTCCTCTGCCTCTTCTCTTGATTTCCTTCCCTTCCTCCTCTTTATTATACGTAGTTGTGCATGACGTCATGTAATACTTGCCCTTGAGATTACCACGGTGTTTGGTTAGAAGGATAATTGTTAGAGCAAACTGTTATTCGAGGCAACAATATGCCAATTTCAACTTCTTTTCAGGGCAACGTCCCAGTTTCAACTTCAAGCCAAAGAATTGACACACTCGCACGTTTTCAATGTTCCCCTTCCGGGGGTCGTTGCGGTTGCTTCATTTCTGCTATGAGACTTTGGTTTGTAATGTAAGAGGTTTATAATGTGAGATACCATCAGCCACCCCTCCCCACCCCATGAGCCAACGTTAACTTGCCAAAATGACGAGTTAACGGCGTTTTTTTGTGGACCCAGTCTCGGTGAGAAAAAAAGCGTGTGTACCCCATTCTTTGAAACTGAAGTTTTTGTTCGGCGATTTTTGTGTTCTTGGTATGATTATTGGCGCCACCAACAAAGGAGGTTGTGTTGGGTGCACGCTGAAACCGACTTGTAAATTTGAGCCGTTGTCGAGGGACACATAGAAAGTTGTTGCTTGGTAGAAAAATTGAATTTTTATTTATTTATTCATTTATTTTTCCGGCTTTCGCTTCGCCGTAACTCGTGCTTTCCCCATCTCGCTTCGTGCATGGCTGTTTACAAATATGGCTTTTTGGTCGTCGGGGGCGTCAACGCTTGGAAAATGGCTTACAATGAATGAAGCCATAAAAAAAAACCAAAAGGATAGGCGGCGCTGCCAACGGAAGCCCTTTCGACTGCATGTTACGCCGACCCTGGTGCCCTCTGACTGCTGGCATAAAGCCGGGCAACAGTGGACGAAGTCGTAAAACGGAATAGTATGCATTTTACCCTCCATTGTATGGAATTATAAGCAACATTTTTCACACAAGTCGACAATGACAGACGAACGGATGTTGTGCTATTGGATTGGGCTCCGTCAAGCATTGAAACGAAAGTTATGTCGTGGAAATTGTAAAATTTGTACCATTGCCAGAAAATGGGCTTAAATTGCTGGCCGTTTCTTGCAGTACCGACAAGACTGACATTTTCTTCAGTTGCAGAGGTGAGGTGGTGGTTACGAATAACAATGATTGACCTGCTATCTTCCTAGCAAGTCTTTGTGCTTCATGGTCGCTTTGCAGGTATAACGTTTTGTGCAGAATTCATCAAATACAGCAACAAATTACGCTCACATTTATTTTAGCCGGGTGTGTCGTGACGTGAATGTGTTTATTGGGTAGACGCAACCAAACCAACATGATTCGGAGCCATGAATCGAAATCGTGTTTAGGTAAAAGGAAATATTTTTTCGATTTACAATTTTTTTAATTATGTCCTAGCTACATTTCAGATATAAAATATTAGTAGGTTAACCCAGAAAGCACGTAATATCACGGAGCTGTGAAGTTCTAATCAAAATTGCAAAGAGAGAGGGCCCCTACAATTATCAATAATTCTCGAATTCCTGTGATGATAACAGTGTGACCCACCCATATGAGAAGTCAGATAAATATGTGCAAATTGGTGTTGTGCTAGCTAGTAACCCATCTAAGGACGGCAACCCGTCTTGCTCGTCAAGGTAACCCGTGTCTCTAAGGACGGAATCTGTCAGCACGTACCCGTCGGTGACTTACATCACCCAGACTACAGAAGAGCCGCTCGCACGCTCCACTTCTCCCTCGTGTTTTGGTGGTGTTGACTAGTTCCCAATTATGGTTGGATATGGCGCTCATGTTTTCATCGTGTGGCTCACGAGTTATTTCTCAGGTGGCATTGCTGTCTCTGATGATGATGATGTGATGATGATGATGATATCTTCTCTCGCTTAGTATTAATAATGTAGATAAATCACAATCAGAATGTGCTAGTGTAATTCATTGCAGCAATACGACTTTGATTCAATTCGATTTGATTGATTTGAATCTGTGAAGCCTTATCCCTGGCTAATCCTTCTGCAGTCTTTTCACCGAAATGATGCCATAACGCTTTGCTATTTTTAGTCCCCTTGTTCATTTACGGGCTACTTCCTAAATGAAAGGATGTGTGTATCCTTTAGCCACAACTGGAACATAGGTACTCGGAAGATTCTAAAATAAATCGCATCAGAAGGGGTTAGGCCTAAATGGTAAAAAAAAAGTTGCTTGGGTAATTCAAAGGCATCCGAGATTGCGAGTCGATCGAGCTTACCTTGCTGTTGGTCACGAACCAAATTACGATACACAGTAATTATTTAGATACATGAATTTGAGAAGATGTATAGCGCAATGTCCTGATATAGTCTACCCACGATATTTGATGCTAATAAAGTCGAGAACATTATCTTCGAATCTTACCATTTGTAAACCTTATATGCCACATTTCGAGGTCATGAACTGCAGTGCGGTCTTTTCTATTGCGTGCTTTTGTTTAGTTGCTTGGTATGCAGACATACCTGGCAGCGCGGCAAACAGCCCTGGTATGGGTGTTACGGGGGTAGTAGTGTACCTGGCACACTTCCAACTCATTTTCCACCTCTTGTTGGTCTCTGTGTTCGACCTGCTTGCTCATTTGTAGGCCAGAAATTAGCGGCGGTTGCAGAAACACGCGCCAAAACATGACGGACGATCTTACCTCGACTCGACCAACCGACCGACCACATCCAACCGTAAGGGGGGCAAAGCAGCAGTTGTACTGTTTTGTAACACTGGGAATCGGCTTGGCATTGCGATGTTGGAGATGAGAGCATGCCATAACATGCAGGAGGACTGGTGAGACGTTAGGTTTGTGTGCACTCAATGAGGTGATTGAAGGGCTACCTAACATGCATATACCGATTTAAAAAGTTGTTCGCGACACTAGTTCCTTGACATTTTCGATCATTTGGCCTGAGCGTAAATCAGGTTTCGTACGGTTCATTTGTAAACCTGGATAGGTCCTGGAAAATGAAAAATGGAATTTCTGGTTCGGAAAAATGCCTCGAGTCCATGAAGACTTGTAATATTTTATTCCTAAATCTTTATTTTTACAAAAACTTGCAAACATGATATTATTTACTTTCCATGCGTGGCAGTTTACATTTCTAAAAGTCAGATCTGAGCCTCTATAACCCTACCCCCTTTTCAATATACATTCTTTGATGACTAAATGCTATGTCTTTTTTGAGCTGATTACACAATGAGCAACAAATTAGTATTGAAAAATGATTTTAATGTATGTATTTTTTAAGAAAAATTATTTTTTCTTTAGACCGTCACCACAAAAATATACTTGAATTTAAACGAGGTTATCAAAATTACTAGACTTACTTGTCGTAATCTTTGTGTTTGACTTAGATTCTGGCATCGTTGGGGGGCATATATTGTGAGTAGTTAAATAGACAACAATCAGTTGTGCATTATTGTGTATTAACATGATGAACAAAATACCAGAATATCAAATTAACAAAATAAACTTTTTCAATTTTAGAACAAATTTCTACACATGCAAACTTGTCAGTTTTTTAATTTTTAAGTCCACTTTGTAATGCTCATTAAAGATTTTGAATTTGAGTCTAAATTATAAAGTCCACGAAGTGTAGGATAAAGTTCTCCAATTATTCTAAGTAGTATTTAACTTACTAGATCTTCATAGCATTGGGCATCTTTATAAGTTTTCTTCGTATCACATCCATTGATTTATTACATTGGCACACTCACTAGGCATTCACTAGTACGAGCACATTGGAGTAAGCCTCTCAACTATTTAAAAAAGACGTATTTTGCACACTTTCGCACCTCACCTTTTTTAGAGAAATATTCCGTTTTTTCCCCACAATTTTCCCCTCTTTTGTGACGGACAACTTTTCCCATCACACACATGTTGACACGCTTCTCTTCCACCAACAGTCACGCAATAAAACTAGCGTAGCGGCAAAACGCACAATCTTAAAACATTAGATGAATCATTACTCCCAGTATCCCACAGTTATTAAAGTTAAAAAAGTAAGTAAAAAGAAAACTTAATTTCATTATATAGTTTTGAACTGATTTTTAACACAAGTAGCAGTTGAAAAGGACGTTAATGCGACAATTTCCAATTTAAGTAACACAAAAATGTCTTGTAAATTGAGCTACAAAATAAAATTTAGGTATTTCCAAGATGCACAGTCAATAACATTCAATTAACAGCAGTCAGTTTTGTTTTTCCTCGCTTGCTTCGACATGTGACTCCAAACCATTGTCCATCTGATCTGATCTTTAAATTTCATCTCCGGTTCTTGAGCAATGGACTGTTGCTGCTTTTTGCCATGATTCGTTTATCGCCCTCTTATGTAGGTTTGAAATTATTAAATAAAATAGGTTAACATAGTATGTTTTAATATAATTAGTAGACTTCTGTGTAAACCTCACATTAATCCCAAGTCCTTGAAGTGCTCCTGGGAAAGTTCTCAGCAACTGTCATCCCCTGTCAGATCACAAGATGTAATTCAGAACGCTTTTATTTGAATGCAAAATAAGGATTTCAACTGACTGACCAGTTACCAAATATTTGTTTTCACCCGATGCCAACTTGGAATGTCGAAAATTTTTGAAATATGTGTTTGCCTTCACAGTCATTTCCGCTGTAATTTGAAATCCTCAATGTTCTGCTCAAGACCTAATCACGAAGCACATTGTTGACACTTACCCTTTATGGAAATCTAAAACGATTAGCAAGGCATTGTCGATAGAACGGCTAGGAAACGTATTAGTGTGACTATACATTATCATCATTGCATGGAACCATTGAATCTGTAATGCGCTGCTGTTGTGGAAGAGAGAGCTATAGTTGCCTACATCATTTGTCTAAAAATTCTTTGCGCTGAGAGAGAACATGAAGGGTTATGGGTAGAGGAGGATTGGGTTTTGGTGATGGTACGATGGCCAAGTAGGCGGGATTGGATGAGATGCGAGTTAGGCAACGTCATTTGATCTTAAGGGGGGGTTGTCCACAATGGCCCGGAAGAGCTGGGGCATCTATCACGGCTTTTGTCAGCCTTTGGGTGGTGGTGGTTTTTGGAAAGGGGGAGTGTGAAGATGTGTAATGCAGTACGGAACTTGATTAATGGTCGCTCCCCTTTGCCAAACCACCACTCGAAGCATCCGGTAAAGTTAGGTTGGAGGGGATTCTGATCGGGATGGCGTAGAAACTAGTTGGCAACCCCCATAATCTGATTTGGATTTGCGTTGTTGTAGAACTAAAAAAAAAATGGTAGGTGGGGGGGACTGTTGGGTGGGGGGGACACTCTTCAAGGTTATCGAGACAGCTTAGTCAACTGTAGGGGGGGGGGGTGACGAAATAACTTCTCTTTAACAAGTAGTTTCAAAGGCCAAATACTACTACTAATTTCAAAATGCTGTTCCAGGAGCATAGTGGATTCGGACCACAATGGTTGACATTTAAGTTAAACCACGCAGGATAAGTTAAAGAAGTTGAAAATGAAATAACCAAAGGACGATCCGAAACAAACATTAATCACTGTGCCAGACCTAAGGAATTCGGTGTGACCCTCCCCCATGCGCCTTTCTTGGATCAATTCGGGCTCCAGTTTTACGAAAAGTTACAGTAAGACAGTAACTCGAGATCACTAGTATCGACACAACAGTTGATTAGAAACCAATTTATGTTCAGAATTAATAATTAACAGAAGTAAGTCAACGGTTAGTCGACGCGCCATTAAGCCTCAATCCCCCCCCCCCCCCAACGGTTAGTATACTGTAGAGACAGGCAAACGTAAATACATACTCGATGGTTGGGGGAGCGCTTGCTGTTCAGCAGCCAAAGCGTTCAAACTTCTGAAACAATTCATTTTGAGGGCTAGAACAGTCTTATCTCTGTAATTTAACAGGTAGTACAAGCTACTTCGCGGTTACCAAACTGTTTGGCAAATAGTGTTGCATAGTTTGGTTAATTTTCCCCACTGTAAATTGTACAAATACGCGCCATGGATGGCTACTGCGATGGATACCGTGCAATTTGGGATAGAGTCGTTATGGGGGCAGTTCCGGGCAGTGAGTTAGTATGGTGTATGTAGGGAAGTAAATTGTCACTCAAATCTCTTTCAAAAAATATATATTTCGGCTTCATACAAAATAAAAAATGTCTTTTTCGGAATAGAGTAACCAACAAGAATATTGCGGACTTTGGATTTTGTCACCGCCCAGCCCAAAGGGCTATCAAGAATATTGTGAAGAGTCTGTATTGCGAACAGTCATGTTGGTGCATCTCATTACGAGGAAAAAATTGCCTACCTTATTGATACTACAGGCTTACTGGTTGCACTCTGACCACTCTTCAACTATACTGAACTAAATTATGCTAAATAAGACTCGGCAGGGCCTGTTTGAAAACTTTTAAACTTGGGACTGGGGGGGGGGGGGGCCACAGCTTCGGTTGCCAGCTTTCATAAAATGAATCTCGTTCAACAAGGCCAACAGTCCCGTGCTACTACGAGTGCAAAGCAGCGTCACGCTATCATAACAAAACAACACACCACGTGTCGTGTAAGGATGAGCTTAATTTTGCTGATCTGCTGGGAGGGTGGGACAGTCTTAAATTTACTGGTAGGTAATTATTTTAAATTATCGGGAAGGAGTAGTTCCTTCAAGTCACCATGTTAAAAAAAAGGGCCCCCGAGACTCCGGTCGGTTGGTGAATTTGGATTTATGTGTGGGTGCAATGGACGCTATTTAGCAGTGGAGTGCAGAGATGCCCAACTAACTTCCCTGCTGGTCGTGGGGTTAAACTAGCTGCTGTCCTTTCTGACCCACGCTCTCACGCTGAGAGGGGGTCACAAGACGAACGCCGTTGCGCCTCATGAACCCGCGCTCCAGTGGACACCAACACGCACTCCGATTGACTTTTTTTTATTGGTTGTTCATTTTGGCAAAAAGGGGTTCGACGGGGGGAGTTGGAGAGGATCGCTTCCCATAGTTTTTTGCTAGCCTATATTTTCGCTGGTTTGATTAATTCGATTTTCGCCAGTCATTAAATTAAGCTGCACGTGGAGGGACGAGGGGACGGATTTAGAGAGAAAAAGACTATCGTGGGTGTTGAACTAGTAAAAAAAATTACCACGGGAAGGTAAAAATAATATTAATAAATCCCTACTATGTATTATTTATCCTCTATTGTTGGTCCACATGATATAACAGTAAACCCAGTGAGAGTGATTTTTATGTAGCAAATCAGAATACAAATGGTCTTATAATCGTACCTGTTTGATACCTGCAAGTAAACATACTGTTGTGTGTAAGTGTCACTGTAGTACATAGTCGGGAAAATCTGTAAAAAAAAAAGTTATTTAGACAAAGTTAACAGTCTTGTTGTTATTTTTTCCTGCAGACAATTCTCTGCGGCGCATTCTGTGCTAAGTAGGCAAAATAGATTCCTGAGATCTAATTCTTTAGCGTTTCTGCACTATCCCGGATGTAGGTTCGAGGGAATGTGTAAAAACAGCGTACCATGAAGTGAAGCCAACAAACTTGGGCGTTGTAAAGCTCTTTGAACTCCCGAGTCTGCATTTCTGAATTCCAGTTACCTCCAGGAACCGTAAATGCCCTATTAACAGCTCTGGCATGGCTACGGCCACCCCTTAAGCAAGAAATACAGTGATATAGTGTATGAGTTGCAACCAAGAAGCACCCTAAAATGTTTTAAAGTCAGAAATCGTGAAATTACCTAGTTACAGGCTGACCGAGACACCAGTGTTTTGAGAAATACAATGCAGTGTCGGCCAGTAAGCGATACAGCTTTTTGAAGGCCCAAGTGGCAGATGTTAAGTGGAAGGAACCACCATCGTAAACAGTTGTTTTTTGCCGCATGAGGGGGGGGGACCGGAGTACCCGGAGAAAACCCTCGTACAACGAGCGAAAAACAACCAGAAAAAAATCCGTACACATACACTTCCCTTCCCAGGATCTAACCCGGGTCTGTAGGAAGCCAGAGATCTACAGCTGGGACCAAGACGCCTATCGAATCTAGACGCCCCAGTGCTCGAAGCATCCGTGCAGATGCCATTACGTTTTTAAACGAGCTGTCCAGTCGTGTTAAGTACGTACTGATCACATTTGTGTGATATAAACTATTAAAGTAACATCCACATAAAAACGCACATTAGATAAGTTCAAAACTATAAAAAGCGGGTGCTTTGATTTAATTGTAAAATGATAATCATTCGTGTTCGATCAATTAATCATAAAAGAATCAATCAGCTTCCTAAAACTACAGTGTGACGAGAAGACAGCCAAATGCAACTTGAAGATTGTTAATAGAATTAATTTTCTTTCTAAATAACGATACCATAATTATAACGTGGCAAAATTCTCCAGTACCGCCGAGCAATTAGGACACTCTCAGTCAATTAAAAAAAAAATGTCCAGTCGTGGCGTACAAATTCATTACGAAAGCTCCGGGGACTTAAATATGGATCGGTTGACCTCCTTTACGCCTGCGATGTTGCTCGCGATATGTTACCCTTCTTTTTACTGTATATTGTAACATTCGATGTGCGAAAGTTTGATCAAATTTGAGTTCGGTGTGCCATAACAAATTGGTTGACCTTCTACCTAACACAACTGTCGATCGTTGGGTGTTGATAAGAAGCGCATGCACACATTGTGGCGTCAACTGGAGTTCATCATTCATCATTCCCCTTGTAAATATCGAGGGAAACAGGAGTTGAGTCGTGCAAGGGGACTTTGCATTAGAGTAACGAGTTTGCAGCCTCGTTCGCTCAGTTTGTCATGGCGACATAACGCGTGAAGTAGTGATCACTTTAATGGGATTTTGAGAAGTTTGTTGGAGAGGAAGGCAAACAGGGGACCCTGGTTGGCTGACAGCCAGTGACGTATTAACCCCCCTCCCCTTCAATGATGAATGAATGCGGATTAATTACGTCAGGTCGACAGGAGACACAGCGTGTGCGCGCACAGAATAATGCCTTGTTGCCGTATCGACTTACTTTTGCAGCTTGGAAAATGTGCAGTTAATTTAGATACGTTCTATTGGAAAATAAAATTACGCCCAAAGGTTTCTGTGGTCGTTTGCGTGTACGTGGGGCGTGTGTGCTGTTGAGTTATGAACTTGGAAAATAAAAATACAAAAGACTATGTTGCTTATTGTGCAAAAGTCACCTTACCAGTTTGAATTTTGTAAATTTTGACTTGAGACACACTGTACCGGAGGAGATGCTGAATTAATCGAATCCACAGTGAGAATAACTGTTGTGCAGATGTTTCTTTTAACGAGTATTTTTATAATTGATAACGTGGGATTGATTTGTGATGCATATGAGTCACGCATGTAAGTCAAGGGCCTATAAAAATTTCCATTAATATTAATGCTCTTACCTATAGTGTATGACGGAATACGTCGCCCAACTTGGCGAATTTGTACACAACCGGGAAACCTGGGAAAGTGTGTGATTTGAGAGGTCAAGAGACAAAAATTGGGAGGTTAGTAGTATTGTTACACCGAAATTTTTTGTTGTATAGGGTTGAGTTAGATTGCTTAGTACTAACAATGCTACACTTCGGTGTACAAACCTGCCTCGTAACTGATTCAGTGCTATTCGAGATTTCAGTCTGTAA
>JAHWFP010239232.1:0-20465 GCA_023313725.1 Lithobius niger | reverse complement strand
ATGTATTTGGTCGTTGGTGTGTGTTCCCGGTCGCGTGATCCGGAAGTGTCAAAAGTGTGGGTTATTGGAAAAAGTGTGGGTTATCGATAAAAGTGTGAGGTAACTTGATAACCCACACTTTTTGCGATGACGCCCACTTCCGGAAATTTAGCATGGCGTTGAGTTAGCGTGACGTCACAGCCGTGGTATAAAATTAATTATACCAATAGATCGTCGAAGAAAAATTATAATATACTAGCCTAAAAATTATAAATTGTGATGTTAAAATACAAAAATCATTCCGGTTCGTGACGACATAATCTTTAACTTGATGCTGTTTCGTGTACTATTACCAAAGCCAACCAAGACAGCAGCTGCGTTCCTCGCTGCGAGGAACGCAGCTGCCACCCCCGCCGACCTTGGCGATGCTAACATGAGCGGATGTCGATTTGCGCATGGCTGTTATAAGGCAGGCAGAATGTCATATGGCAGGCCGGATGTACCTTAAAGTGACGTGAGGTCCCATTATAGGTTCAAGCTATCTCAGAACTATTTACCATCTGAGGAAAACCGCAGGAAGCATCAAATATTAGGCCCAGTGGGTATAGTCCTACAAAATGTTCAGCCTGACGAATAAAGGCCTGGCTAGCACTTGCTTGCATCAAATGAAGGAAAGCAAACGTCATTTCTTTTAACGAAACAAACATCCACGAGTCTCCTTAATTACTGACTGAAAATTTGCTAAGTCCTCGCTCACCTGGTAGCAAGCTATAAAGGTTAACAATATCACTGCCGTTAGATGGCACACGGTGTTTTCGTACGATTTTCAGTCGGTGATAGTGCCACTTTAATGCATGAAATATGTGTTTTGTACTATGTGTTTTGTACCATGGGGTTGCAATTGTACTAGAAACAATGTATTCCAAAACTTCGCAACTTGCACTCCTTCCGGCGCTTGGACGACGCCAGTAATGCCAATAAATCGCCAGCTAACTTCCCGTTCTCACTTGAATGAGATTCGCGAGAGGCCAATCATACAATATATTTATTTATTCATTTTATTTACACAATTATTGTAAATAACAGCATAACAGCAGTTTTAGAAAATTTAAAAACAATTTCCAAACAATTTTAAAAACAAATTTAAAATGGAAGAAACATGGTGGTGATCATGGTGCCCACCGTTCTCGCCTCTGCTCTCGCCTGAATCGAGATTCGTGAGGTACACATCCTATAATTCGTCATCACTCCTGTGATGACGCATATATTACCATCATTAGCTGTGCGTGATTTATCCTACTCGCTGTACTTGGGTTCCTCCTACATTTTTGTGTTCCTGTGACTGAATTTGCTCATCATGTTCAATTTTTATGGCGGCTGCCATCCCATAATCTCAAAACGGACGTATCACACATGACTACGCCTTTATTCGTGAATCTTCTTGTCCGGTAAATGTAGTGTACCATATATCGTCCTAGAATGGACCAGAGAGGAAGTGGGAAATCAGGGACCTTCTACTATTGGGTCGGTCCACTCAATGCAACGTGTTAGGGCTGTAGCAGAGCAATTTCCGGTCGAAGACTGTAAAGTGACGAAATTTCCCAAGATGACACACTTCATGGCGCTGTTGCTCCCAAACCAAAATAAAGCCGTTATGGCCAAGCCCACCATGCCTTATCGAAGCAGACGGCGCTTGCTATATCACAGCTAATAAAGAGGTTTGCTTCAACTAGCAGTAGTTTTTAAACAAAATTAGTGAATAATTACGAGATATCCGATCCAACAACCATTACTGAATATATTATTAAAACCAAACGAGGAATTTGTACGAAATCATCCAAGTTGAGGGTTTGTGACAGCATTGTTTCGAAACCAATACAAAGACGTGCTTTTACGATGCCGCTTGTAATGGTGCTCTTCGTCTGTTGACACGATATGACAAACTTTGCATGTTTTCAGTCGCTTTGTCGATTTGATTTAGATAGCTTGGTGTTTCCCCCAATTCTGGTGCTTCTCTCTCTTGCTTCCACGCGATTGGTGCCTTTTCTCATGCCTCGGGTAGAACAGTCTAGTTGTTGGCGGCGGTGTGAGTAAGTGGCTTCCCATAGTGCCCGTAGTGTTCTGTGTTCTGTTTCGTGTTTGGTTTTCCATTTTCCTTTTTCCATTTTATATTTTGCGTATGTTCTCTTTGGTTTTGCCTTTTGTACCTAGTTTGAAGTAGAGGCCTTGCTTGCTCTTCAATAAATCCGTAGCTTACCGCACGTTAAAACAATGTAAACATTGAAAGCTGTCCGTCTTACGTTTGATAATAAGTATTCGTCGTTCGTTTGTTAGTCACTTTTGTGTCGATTCATCCAATTGGTCCAGCAAAATCAACAGTCAATCAGATGCAAGTTGCAAAAAATGGCCGCTGCCATGCGAATATATCTCGTAGAAATCTCATACTGTTTGTGCGTTGCTGCGTATTGTGTGGACCGGTCCAACTAAGATTCCTGTCCCAGTCCAGACATGTTCGCCGCCACATCACGCCACCCAGTCAGGGTTCTTTCTCGGGGCACCACTGCTGGTGATAACTTTGCCAGAGTTTTTAACAATTGCAGTACAAAAGGTCATTACAAACTTTGAAATGGAAACAATAATTATCCACAAACAACCAAATTGTCGGTCACGTTTGTTTTTAAGGAAAACCAAAGTTCTTAATCATTGTGCTCTGTAATGACTACAAACAATAAAAAATTTTCTATAAAGTGAAGAAAATATTCGGGTTTATATCTGCCTACTTTACAGGAACGCCGTCGACGCCACTAGTGACAATTTTAAGTCGCCGCTGTCGTCCGAATATCTGTGCGCCGATTCATGCTGCCGCCACCGTGATAAAATTTGATGTTTGGCGCCGCCGAAGAATGTATTACTGGCGTACACCTCCAATCCCAACGACTAAGCAAGGAATTTGAATTCGGCGTAGGACACACGTAATATAGTCACTGAAATGCAGCAGAACATCTTTTAGGAACCATATTTTAAAAGTATTTATACCAAAGGTGTGAGTGAAAGTAGACGAAAAAATCTTGTGACTATGGAGGTTTGATGCGATCCCAACTGAACAAGGCACTGGTAGGCTAAAGGGACAACTGTGCTGCGTAATTCCAATCGGAAATTCCTTGGTTATTTAAACATCACAAGCGACGTGAGCACGAGCATCACACGGCCCCTCTCTTCCGGTAAATTCCAGTGGTGGCTGTGGTCAGGCTCGAACCTGCGACCTCTGGCACATGGACGGTCGTGTTAACCATCAAGCAACCTTGCCAACAAATAGCATTGAGAGTACTTCTAATGGAGTATCAAGAATCTCATTTGGTGTTGGAGGGTTTGTACCTTTAACCCTTGGGTCAGAACATAAAATGCCTGAACCATGGAATTACTTCCTCTACTTTTATACCAACTGGACCAAATTTCACCATCTACACAATCTTGTCTAGTGTGGCGTAACTACGACATGAGGGGCCCGTTGACCAACAATTCACGCCCCCCCCCCCACTAAAAAAAACAGCAATTGCAAAGAATCTGTGGCGCACCCAGGAACTTTATAAGAAGCAAAAAATATCAGCTAAGGGGCTAAAATGAAGGGGGGGGGTGCTTTAGGCATAAATTTCAGCACTTGTGAAGCGTTAATTGGAAGTGATGACTCGGCGACACGGAAATCACGCTGAAAATCGAATTACTAAGCAAAACTTACAGTTCACGCTCCTCTTCCTCTTTTAAAAACTTTTTTAACATTTTTTTTTTAATTTTAAAATTCTCCTTTTTAAAACTAGTTCGAATTGTTGTTTGACTTAGGGAATTCGCCTGCATTCGGCTGTCTGCCTACACATTTATGCAATTTTAAGTGTATTTTTTTTTTATTTCCTTGAGAATGAGCTGGAGTTAGCTCGAAACGTCCCTTCGTGTTGCCTTTGGGCTTCTCTTTTTCACCATACTTCGTTCCAGTTCTTACATTTTCCTAACCCGATGACGACAAACAAAACTCACATCAAATAAGAGCGCGTTTACGCAGCGATTCGCCTTTGCATTCTCGCAGCTAGAACTCAATCGCGATGGTAAAGGTGATATTGCCATGGTAACAACGCAAAATGGATGAGCTAAATCCGACATCGTTGGAGTAAATACTTGCAGTCTTATAATCCGTGCCAATAATATAAAGAATTCCTCATGACGAAACAATTTTCCCAAACGCTTCTGAACTCACGTTATGTGCTGTTTTCGTTGCGCGGCGGCAGACATAAAACCGCCGCCATGTTGGAATTTGAGGTGATTTCTAGCTTCTAGCTGCGAGAATGCAAAAGCGAGTTGTTGCGTAAACGTGTCCTTAGTGTTTGTCGAAAATTTGCAAAGCCAGAACTGTACGTTTAGCTTCGTACTTTGTTGTCTTAGCGCGATTTCCGTGCCGTCTCTCACAATGCGAGTCTACATTAAAAGT
Source organism: Lithobius niger (assembly GCA_023313725.1). Classification (NCBI taxonomy): domain Eukaryota; kingdom Metazoa; phylum Arthropoda; class Chilopoda; order Lithobiomorpha; family Lithobiidae; genus Lithobius; species Lithobius niger. The sequence goes on along the minus strand of JAHWFP010239232.1, from coordinate 16,009 downwards.
GAAAATTCGTACGAACTTTTTAGATGGCAGCAAATGCCTTATTCCTCCGCTCTTACCAAATTCTACTTTTAACTTCGCCCCCCCCCCCCCCCCTTCACACACACTTGGGTGCGCCACTGCAAAGCATCCAAACATTTGAACTTTACTACTAGCCTTGGGTTTAATGAAAGTATTAGCCAACAGCAGACGAAGAGATTGATGCTACACAGCACAGCCAGAATTTTTTGCTTCATCGAAAGTTTTGTTCAAGCATTGTGACATTTTTTTCTTTCAAATGGGTGGTTGGAGGCACGTTGACTTCGTCAACCCAAGAAGCACAGTAGTTACGTCACTGGTGCCTTGCCATTTCTGAAATGTGAGTCCATCACAATAAGACCTCATGATGATATCTTGCAGAGGCATTTATTGACCAAGGAGGCAAGTCTCTTAAGCCGATTCATCTACAGGAAAGTTATATACCACGAGCCACGGCTGTTAACCGTGATGTCATCATGAGTTAGCCAATGACGAACGAGAATACCGGCTCTTTGACCGTCTGATTGGACTAGCCTAGTAACGTGATACACGCGTCACGGCAAAGAGTCGTGGCGCGTGGTTTAGTTGCTTCACGGCTTGACCAACAAAAAAAATGTCCAACGACCTCGGGGCAAGACTTTTTTGTCCAATTAGAGCGTCATTTTTTTTTCACGTAACTTCCGTGAGTCTCAGCAGATGGCGCGATTTCGGAAATAGGTAGATTTGATCTTTTGTTACGACCCTAAAGAACAAAGGATGATTTCATTGCCTCCTCTCCCTCCCCACCCCGAACCCTCCCTTCTTGATGTCAGGCCACCTTCTTTGATATTGTAGCTCCTCCAAAAAAAAAAAGCGCTTTGATCGAGCGCCATTCGCGTCCAATTTATTTTGGAACGCATATAACCTTCATGCTCTTTTGTTCGCCTTAAATGCTACGGATTTTCAATGGCTCGTGACGTCGGCATTGACATTCAGTAAATAAAAAAGACGCAGGAAGGAAGAAGTTGATTTTGATCATTGACGTCACGAATGATGCACGTCTGGACTTCAAACCGTAACTGTGAATAATGGCCTCACCTTTCTTCCTCCCGAAGACAACCTTGGCTGATTATTGACGAATTACACCATCTTGTCATAAAACTGCGGGAATGAGCGATAACAATTTGACAATCCCACGTATAATAATAATAATATTTGTTGCGATAGCAACGGGTCTGGCAAGGACTGGGGAGTCACTGACAGGCAGCCACAATTACATGTAAATACAGTGTACAATAAACGGCCAAGGAATGGATGATGGTAAGAGGTTTGGGGACACGAATGCCTTACCACCAAGGTTAGACCTGCCAGGGACTCAAAGGCCTCCGACGGCATCGCCAAACGTGCAGGACATGGGAAGGGTGTGAAAAGTGTTAAAAGGCCCAAAATGATGCTGTACAATTAAAAAGTAAAAACAGTGTTAAAAAATTTAAAAGTAATGCTACGGTGAATACTAAAAACTAAAGCACCCAAATAGTGGCATTTGTCAACACTAAAAAAAAATCATCATTACAAAAAAAATTTAAAATACCCTGCAATTTAATCGGAAGGGGAGTGAGCCACTAACACCGATCCACGATGAAAGTTAAGAAGAACGAGAAAATCAGACGGGCCGTTTGAGAAAAGAGTGTAGATTTTCTTTGGATAGTCTACAACGAAACAACGTAGGCCAAAGAGGGAGCATTGACGATATAAAAACCCAGGGCATTCCAAATGTGAGCCACCCTCGTAGTACCGCCGATACCTCGACAAGCCATTTTGCTGCTACCGATCCGATGCCAAACCTATATTTTTTTTGATGTGCTATTGTTGCTTGAAAAGAAAATGTTGGTCGGACTGAATTTGAGTCTACAGTGTTTTTAATTAAATTGAGTTTAGTATTTTTAATAAATTTGAGTTTGCAGCATTTTTAATTAACTTGAGTTTGCAGCATTTTTAATTAATTCGAATTTGCAGTAGTTTTAATCAATTTGAGTTTGCAGCATTTTTTTATTAATTTTAGTTTGTAGCATTTTAAATTAATTTGAGTTTGCAGCATTTTTAAGTAATTTTAGTTTGTAGCATTTTTAATTAATTTGAGTCTGCAGTGTTTTTAATTAACTTGAGTATGCAGTGTTTTTTATTTAACTTGTGTCTCCAGTGTTTTTAATTAACGTAAGTCTGCAGTGTTTTTAAATAATTTAGGTTTACAGTCTAATTAATTTGAGTCTGTAGTGTTTTAGTTAATGTGAATCTGCAGTGCTTTTTTATTATTATTAATTTGAGTCTGCAGTGCAATTAATTCGAGTCTGCGTGTTTTTAATTAATTTGAGTCAGCAGTATTTTTATTAATTTGAGTCTACAGTGTTTTTTATTAAATTGTGACTGCAGTGTTTTTAATTAATTTGAGTCTGCAGTGTTTTTAAATAACAGTGTAAATAAGGCGAGAAAGTACCAAGAGTTTTAGATTAAACACCATTTCACAGCAGCAGTTCCTTCCGAAACCAGTTGCTTAACCTAGCAAAGTTAACGAATATTGAAAACAATTTGATTCAAAACACAGCAAGACCAACCACGGCAGGGCCTTTCATCTTTCTCCCATCAGAGGTCACTTACTCAAGATATTTAAATCCGTGGTTCTCAGGATCTCGCCAACCTTCAGAGACAAAGAGTCAACTGATAAACTCTTCCTGGAAAGCGCCTGGGTAAGACCTGGGTGCCTTCCGCACATTATTGAAAGCTAACCTGTTTTCTAATACTGCCGTCTTTAATGCTAGTGTCCATCGTTGCCACATGGATGGAGGACTGGTTGCCATCTATGGACAGATGCCCCTCCTTGCCATCTATGGACGGACACTTGGTTGCCATCTATGGGTGGATGGCTGATGGCCAGATTTGGACGGTTGCCGTCTATGGATGGATATTGTTTGTCATCTATGGACGGACGTCTGGTTGCCGTTTATGGACGGACATTGGTTGCCATCTATGGATGGTTGCCGTTTATGGACGGAGGACTGGTTGCCATCTATGGACCGATGCCTTATTGCCACCTATGGACGGACACTGGTTGCCATCTATGGGTGAATGGCTGGTGGCCAGCTGCGGACGGACGCCGGGTTGTCGTCTATGGATGGATGCATCTTTGTCATCTATGGGCGGATGTCTGGTGGCCATTCTTTGGTAAGCGAGCACTGTCCCACTGAAACTTATGGACAGAACATATGGGTGGGATCCCGGTGTGACTACTTGTAGGTGGGAACCCGTGTTGGACATCCACTGACTACCTATGGGTGGGAAGCCGGTTGCCCACTGCTCCACCAAACCATTTATCCTTGCTCAACCAGGGTTGTTCCCCAAGAAATTTGTAGCATTAATTTTTTGACCATATGGCGAAACGAGTTAGAGTATCATGGAGCAAGAGTAATAATTTCAAGTACACACATTCCCATTGCACCATTCGGGGATTGCAGCGCCCAGCTAGATAACAAAAACAAATTAGGTGTCGTTCCCGTGTGCCTACGAAAGGAGTGTGAAAGAACGTGGAATTTTGACGAAAGGGGTGGGGGGAGAATCTGTAGTAATCGTTGTTATTTATTATTCGCCTTCTTACATTGCTGTTGCCCACTTAAGTCAAATTGGCATCCTAGCCAATTTATTCTGCGTCATTACTCCGGAAATAGAGTCGGTAGCACCTCCCCCCCCCCCCCCCCCCAGTTTTTTGGGGGGGGGGGGGGGGGCCGCCTAAGGATGCGTTGTCCCCGGCTTGACGTCGCAGCATGTTTCACCACTGGAAGTTGTTAGAAATATTTATATATGAATTCCTGTACTTTATTGCTGTATCCAAGTTCCAATTCCAACCAGTAGATACTTAAATACAATTAAAGCCAGAGCCCAAATTTCAAAACTTTTCATGCCCAAACAAAGGAAGAATAACGTTACACACTCTATGCTTCTATCTTAACTAATTTTTTCAGTGTTCTTCAGTCACGTCGTCTATTTTCCATTCATCGCCCTATCTGCTATACACTTATACACATAATCATTTTTCAAGGTTTTCAAGTGCTTTTCCAGGCATGGAATGTCATTATTACTTTCTAGGGCATTTCCTGGTTTACAAGAATTCGCACGAATCTGAATTACCCGTAGAGCTGTGCTGAGCACACTAAGACGATTAGTTTTTTAACATTTTCCAGTGATGTCGTTTAGCCAAGTAGAATGCACCAATCATTAACTGATATATCGTGTACAAAAGTAAATACGGTCAAAACACATTCCCGGACATAATTTCTAGGATTTTTTACGTTTCACAATCGACATGAGCACAACGCATCACATGCCCCTTCTCTTCCCGAAAATACCAAGTCTAGCTGAGGTCAGGGTCAGGTTCTACAGCAGTAAGGTTTCACGTGGACTAAACAGTAAAACAACACTGCAGTATCTGAAACCTTACAGGAAAATTTGTTTGTGTTTTCTTTGTTGCTTTGACTTAGGATCAATTAAACCTTACTTTAGCATCAAACGAGTTCGTTTTTGTTTTCTATGTATGTATGGGCTGGTCTAAAGAAGTAAATGGGGGCAATATAGGCTGATGGTTAGCACCACTGTCTTAAGTGCAAGAGGTCCTTGATTCGAACCTGACCTCAGCTACACTTGGTATTTTCGGGAAGAGAAGGGGCATGTGATGCGTTGTACTCATGTCGATTGTGAAACGTAAAAGATCCTAGAAATTTTCCGATTGGAATTCTCCAGAAAAATTGTCCCTCGCTTTCTGGCTCGGCTTTGGCTTGGAGGGAGCACGTCAAACTTCCAAAGTTTTAAGGAAGTGGACCTTGAGGAAATAAACATGGAGAAACTGTGTTTACTCTTTAAGTGCACGAGTGAATGCTCTCTACACATACACGAGCGCTTCGTCGTGAAACTACCAAAATTGCAACTGTTTTCGGCCTTTGGCATTTCATTTCGTTTTGGTTGCACTTAGCTCGACTCCAAAATGCACCATTTTCCTCTCCCTTTTTTTTCTTCTTTCGTTTTCATGAGGCCATTCCCCGTTTTATCAAGAAAACGAGCGAACTTTCCCTTTTGTCACGAGTCGGTCGCTTGTTGTGGTGCAATGGAGCTGGCGTACCAGGCTGGTAAAGGGCGTGACCCAGGGAGACGGGCTGTCACTCACTTTGCAACGCTGTGTCTAACTTGGACGAGTTGGTTTGGCACTCGTCGCTGTTTATCCCAAACCATTCAACCATCGTTAACAGCAGCTTTTGAAAGGTTTTTTTTTTTTTGATTTGGAAAGCGGATTATTAAAGGGTGATTAGTATCGGTTTTCTTTCCGGCACCCCATTGTTGCTTGAGGTGGAACGATAATGGTGACTTTATTTGCTGAAATAGGAATGCTTTTTTACGCCATTACTGATGTCGTAACGTTCTGAGGGTTTATCCGTGATAGTTTGTAACACGTACAAGACAAGGACGGCATGTGTTCGGTGTTGCATGTGTTGCCGAAGGATTAAAACACTGGAGAAGATGAATCACTACGCGTTGTGGGCTGTCTGAGGCTCAGTGAGGAGCTGCTTTCCTGTCGGATGTGACGTTGCGGATGCTGGTCCGCCAAATCTACCAGAACAGCTAATCGGAGCGCTGGAAAACCGCATCTAAAAAATACTAGGACGGCATCAGTAACATGGTAGATAAAATAGAGCGAAACGATTTTAATCACACAATAAATTAAAGTTGCGTAAATATTTTAAAAATAAATTAATAAAGTATACATTACTTCCAACGACATTTTTCTCGATCTTCCACATCAAGTATGGCTCCAAAATTCTATTTACTTACCGATAGTCAATCTATACTGAAAATCCGTTTTAAAATGTGGCGTCTAGGAGATTTTCTGTTGAATATTGGGAACTCATTTAATAGCATCCTGCAATTGTATGATCAATGGCGCTCCTACAATAACCATGACATTTCACCTGTGTGTACGCATGTACTAATTTTTAATCGTTTGCTAATAATTACCATGAGATCAAAAATTCTAAAAGACTAATGCGGTAAAAATTAAAATTATTTATGCCAATAGATCGCCGAAGAAAAATTATAAGATACCAGCCTAAAAAAGTATAAAGTATGATGTTAAAATACACAATTTTTGCGTTCATGCTGTTTCGTCTACTTCGCCCAAGGCTAACTGAGACAGTAGCTGCGTTCCTCGCTACTATCTCAGTTGGATTTGTATTACTACGCAGAGTCTCGCGAAACGGTGCAATGTTAACATCCGGATGGCGAGCTGTGCATGGCTGTTACAAGGCAGGCGGAATGAACCTTTAAAAAACAATACATGGGGAGAAATTATGGAAAAGTGCAAGGTCGTCAAACAAATTAAAGGGCAATTACATCCATTTTGACATGCATGTTTTACTTTTGGATCACTTACGCAGTAACTAAGCACAAGAATTGCGGTAGGAATACGTTACACGTACGTCCGATATAACAATTTAATTACTGCATCACCAAAACACGAGACGGAGACCGCCATTGTTTTGCTGGAACGTGCAGAAATAAATGCCGACAGATGGCGCTTATCGATTTCGACTCGCAGCCGATTGAGATAGCTGTGTTGTCTGTGAATAGCTCAAGCGTCTGACGGCCTTAGCTCAAATCGACAGTACTCGGCCAGCTAAGGCCGACAGAAGCTTGAGCTATTCACAGCCCACAGAGCTATCTCAACAGGCTGCAAGTCGAAATCGATAAGCACCATCTGTCGGCATTAATTTCTGCGCATTCCAGCAAAACAATGGCGGTCTCCGTTTCGTGTTTTGGTGATGCAATAATATGCTGTTTGTAAGGTGGCTTTGAGATGTTATACAGTGGTTATCATAACAGATGGTGCTACATATTCCGATTCTAAGCGTTTCAGCGATTTCAAGCGTTTCTATGAGCTGCTGATTCGCACCTGACTGATGAGATGATGATTAACGGCATTTAACCATATTGTATTAACCAAGCAGCGTGTACGTAATGTAAGGCTTCAAGCCAGTTTTTACGCGTTAAATGCAACCAAGAATTTATAGTGTTGGGGAGAAGAATTTGTAATTCTAAAAAGACCATACTGTAACGTGTTACATTCATTCCTATTAGTTCCAGCCGATTTTTCATAGGGCGCCACGCATTCCCTCTGGTAACTAAATCATAAATAAGCTAAACTAAATAATAATTAAATACATGCTAGTTTCGTTGAGTTTAGTTTAATTTTAGGCTGAAAACTGAGTAGAAATTCCAACATAAAACTCATGGCGCCCTCTATAAACTCAGGCGGAATTAACAGGAATGAATCTACGATTTTTCAGAAAGGGTCCCGTCACAAATTCTCCCCAACCCTATAAATTATCGATGCAATTTATACTGAACGGATCAGCTCCATTTTCGTTTAGGACGATAGGTATTCTCCAACTGCATCGCTCAAGTCGTAAGATATTTTTTCGTGAAAACCATCAAAAGAGGTTACCAGTAGCGAAGGAAGGCGTCCACGTGTGTGCATCTTCGGAAGGCGTGGTGTGTGTGCAAGATAAACAACGACGAGGCATCAGAGGAAGGGCAGGATCGACAAGGGCCAGTGCCAAGCTGCCATGGTCCTACGAATAATAAATAAGCCTTCTTGTTGGTACCTTTGTTTATTGATGATAATTGCCGCAGGTCTTGCACTGAAGTGGTTCAGCAGCTCTTGAAGCAGGGTTAGGCAGGCTGGAACTGCAGTTGAGAGGAAAGAAGACATGTTCTTGTTGTGGCTGTGAAGGTTGATCTGATCTAGCCAAGGGCTGCTGACCAGTTTTATAGTTAGAGCTACTTTCAAAGGTTGACACTGGATGTCACTACTAGTTGAGATATAGATAAGTAGTCATCCTTCTCATACCCTAAGCCTGCTGCCACTGCCACCTACCTAAAGGGCTACACAGTTACCACTGATGTAAAGGAAGTAAACATGAGAATGCTTAGTAGTACTCAGATATAAAAGTTTGCATATATATATAAACACCTTAGCAACAACAACCGCATACTGTAGGGTTACAAATGGCAGACCTCCTAATAACCTGCAACAGAAGTTTTGGGTGCTTAGCTTCAAGTTTAAACTATACGGCATAGCAGAACACTCCCACTTAAAAGAAAATTGTCCCTAGTTTTGATGAGTAATATATTAATAACTACGTAATTCTCAACTAACAATTCGAAGTGTACCTAGAATTTAGAAGACGAAAGCAAACTAACATGTTGGTAACCACGAGTGATAACTTTTTTTCCTTGCCCTCAATTAAAATCAGTTAATAATTTCACAATTATATGGCAAGTTCATGCGACTTCCAAATTATATCATGCCATCCATGCTTAGTTGAGAATGGTTCGGCCTCTCAAAGAAATGATATGAAATTAAAATATTGGAAAAATGCCCACTCAATCTATTTTTGACATGGCACATTATTCCACACCTGGAGGCTACTTGAGTTGAGTCTAATACACAATTTAAAAAGAAGGCTAGTGATACCATTATCAAAAACGAAAACTGGTAAAACGGACCGCCAAGTTCCGAATTGTTCAGCCCACAAAGGAGTGATATCCACACCAAGATAATCGCACCGAATAATACTTTGGACGTAAAATGAACACTTGAACATAGCTACCGAAAGTAACAATGTTCCAGTTTTCATTTAACCTTCGAAGTATTAGTCGGTACGATTAACTTGGTGAATGTTTCGGTGTGTTGATATCACTCCTTGGAAGGGCCGAACCATTCGGAACTTGGCGGCCCCTGTTACTAGTTTGGTTTTTACATGATTGCAATATACTGCTAGTGTGTTAACGCGACAACAATAAGATAAATAGGGGCCAAATTAAAATTAAAATTTATGAAATATCGCATGTCATTAACAGATAATCGTGTCATTCTATGCCATGTAGTCGTCTTCGTCCAAAATTTCATAAATGCCAGCAAAGGAGGCGCAGCCAAAAGAAGGCGGGGAATAAGGGGGGGGGGGGGGGGGTTTTACAAACGTTTCAATTGTTATTTTATTTTTTTTTTTTTTTTTTTTTTTTTTATAAGTCCGGAGGACTTACCCCCCCCCCCCCCCACGAAACGCATTAGCTGTATTTCTGGGGACTCTATTTTGAATCTTAATTTATTTTGTCCCGTCCCCCCTCCTCCCCAAATCAAAATCCTGGGTTCGTTACTGGCAGACCGATAAAAGTTTTTAAAGCAAAAATACACGAACTAAGTCTACGTGTGTTGGCACGTATATGTAAATTTAGCGTTATAATATTCACAGAAAAAAAATAACACGAAAAATGAAGCCGCGTTTTGAAACGGGCAAGCGCCTACCATAAATGAACAAATTTCCGGTGAAAAGTAGCTGCAAAACCTAGACCTGATTAGGAGACATAAAAAAATAAATCAACGCAGTAATCGTGAATAATTTGGGAGCTACGACTGTGGGAGGTCGAGCCAAAGTCATAACTTGTACAAAACTCTCTTTCTGTTGAAATTAGTTGGGTGCAGTAATACTGGTATGAATATTTAATAAGCTGAACGTAAGTAGAGTATTGTAACGCACTTCTTTTGCCCCTTTTTTTCAGTAATTGGGTTTGCAGCCACCTTTAAAGATGGACTCCCCCACGTCTATCAGAATAAGGCCGCATTTATGCCACTAGACCTTCTCGCTCACCGAAAGCTATTTAATATTCAACCCATATTTATTTACCATGAACTTCCAGGTTCTACTAAAGGTATACGGCAACACGTAAAACAATTAAATACATTATTAATAACAACAAGAATAAAGAACAAAGTGCAACAATTTTAAACATTGCTTTTGTCGCCATTAATTGTCGCTACTTTCAAAATTTACCTATTCTCGCACAAAGAATAGCGGTGATCAGGCAACGACAGAAAAAACAAGAACACAACTGTGATCTATGAAACTTGGTTTTGTATTGTTACATATTGGATTCTACAGGGTGATCCACAAAAAAACTGATGATCCAACATTTACTAAGTCCAACTTTTCTAGTTAGCACCCCTCAGAATCAGGATAGGACAGAAATCAAATCTAATGGAAAACATGGCAACATTTAAAGAAAGAAATAATCACGAAAAGAAACAAGACAACAAAAAACAATGTAAAAAAAATATAAATAACTATGCAGGTTATATGCAACCCTATTGACTGATATAACTAAATTAAGACTAGCTACACAACCCCCTCCTCCCTCCCCCCCCCTGCCCCCACATTAACATTTTGCATGTGTAAATTGCAATGGAGGTGGCCTATGCATTAGCCAATTTTGATGACTGTGTGTATGGTATTGTCAGTTTCAGGCCACCCGTCCAGTTTCGTGTGGTTTCGTGTGGTTTTGTTGTTATTGTTAGTTAGGTTAGGTTAGGGGTAATTGTGGAGTTTAAGCGAACCACGATAAATCACTCAATTTTTTTACTAATCGACACATATCATCATCCTTTTACCAAATCACATTACAAACCCAGGGAAAAACGTGTTTTAAGGTGTAAAAAAAACATTGAAAACACTTAAAACGATAGTTACGATCGTGTTGAAGCGCCGGCCATATCGCAGGAGACAGATAAACGAGAAAACCTGATTTTCATCGCAATGAAAGGAGACGGAAATTACCTAACCTAACCTATAACCTACCTAACCTAACCTAAAAAAAAATAACAACAAAAAACGCAGACAGCATAGTTTGGAACATTACTTTCCGTTTTCGCGATGCCAACTTTTCGTGCTACTCTGAATCCCGGAACATGGCCGCCGCTTTACACGGCCGGGCTCACCGAGTTACGTGGTTAAAAAAACGTGTTTGTGGGCTAAAAAACGTGTTTACATAACCAAAAAAATTTCCCCGCCCCCCCCCCCCCTCTTTTGTAACGTGAAATGAGAAGAGGATGAAGTTTAGGTTGGTACGTACCAAAATTGATCGATTTATCGTGGTTCGCTTAAACTCCACAATTACCGAAACATTTATAATATTATATGGTTTACAAGCCAGTAAGAAGCCATAAGATTATTTAATTATTTTTTTTTTACGTAACAAGTAATTCGACTTACAGTTGCTTTTCACTGAAATGTGCCTGCGAGCTGTAGCCTAGTCAATGAATCCTAAGTTTCGTTCACATTCACGTCTTAGTGGCTACGCAAAATGTTCGCCGCTTTTCTCACGTAATTACATCATTCACGTTTTATACTCTGGCCGCAGTGCTGTATAAATATGTGTTTACATTGAAGTAAAAATACGCAATTTACTAACCTGTCGTCAAATCGTCGGTGCTTGTAACACGCGCAACGTCACGGAAGTAGGCAAGGGTAGAGGTGTGCGCCATTGATAATATCTTCGGCGGCGCAACGTCAATCTTTTTTCTGGCGGCGTGAATAGGCGCGCCGATTTTTGGTGAAGCTCGGCAATTTTCAACAATTTTAGGCAGCTTCCAATTTCAATAATTTTAGGCAACGGCGTTGTAGGCTTTCCCGAAAAGTATGTAGAAATATACCTGAATTTTTCTCTTCCTTTGTTGAAATAATTTTTTATTGTTTGTTTCATCGGCGTGCCGAAATTATTTTTCATCAGCAACGGCGTGCGGAATATTGGGAAAATCATCGGCGGCATGGCGTGGCGTGGCGTGGTGTGCCGGCGCACGGCTCTACACCAGGAGGTAGCGCATAGGCAAGGCTGGCTGAGATAAGAGTTGATCCAGGAAGCAGCTACTAGCTCAGCTGGCCTAGCACATAGGACCGCGATCGTTTCTTCTAGTAGCTATCCAGCGAGCCTAACATAAATTCCACATTGCCAATTGTAGCATAATACACTCGAATAGAATTTTTACGTTCGGAGTAGTCCCACTTCGTTTCATAATAAGTATTCACTAGTTTGTTACTCCAGGTGGTCCAGAGTTGCGTCGATTCGTCGGATCGACAACGACAGCCATGTTGATTTCAGAGATCACAAATATATGACGTCAGAGTCGGTGCATGCGCAGCCCAATTTATTTAGAAAAAGCAGTCTTCGGTGATGAGGAGGATTCATACCATGCCGACCTCGCTTGCTAGCGTATAGGAGCTTGATTAGGTTAATCAAGCTCCAAAAATGTTATTCAAAATCCAACCTGGCGGCCATTTAGGGTTTGTCGAAGCAATCAGCAAATTTAGTATTAACATGAGCGGCATGAAAGATGGCGTCTCCAACACAATTCTATCCCACGTTCCACTATTCGTAGAGTCCTGATCTCATGCAGCCAGTTGTTGAACTAGTGTCCGTTTTTACTTTTGCGGAAAAATGAATAGACATAACTCGTTATAAATAATACAAAGCAAAATGGGAAATAAGCCGTAGTGAAAATCTTACACTCAAACAACGTAGTACAGTAAGCCACTTTTATGCACCTACGTTTCATTAGTTCAAGTGTATTATTATGTACTGCGGCGTATGTGTATTTATTTATCCTTCGTTGAACCTTATGAGAAAATATTGATTTGTATTTCCTCTCCATTTCCTACGACTGAGCACGTTCGATCGAATTGAGTCCTGGTTGTGCCCTTAATAACGGGTTCAGTGAGTTTTTCTTTATGACAGTGGAGAAGTGGCCAAATCGGAAAAGAAGGTATGTCAGTGATGCCGACGTCAACTGGTTCGCCTATTCAAATCCGAGTCACATCACTTGAATGGAATGTAAGTGCATAAAGGTGGCTTACTCTACTGCGTCATTCTAGTGTATGGTTTTCGCTGATGGCTTATTTCCAATTTTATATTTTGCCAAAAACGGTACATTAAATATTACACTGTATAGGTTTTTACCTATTAAATATGGGTGAGAAATGACCCTTGTGCTGCCAATAGTCCATTCATGTGTCAATTCGCAAGAACTAGCGTGTAAAAACGAGGAAGGCATTTTGTTTCTCGAACCAAGGCCCACTGGAGTAGAAATTGCGTGTTTTGCCTCCCGATCTACGGCAGTTCTCGCACCTGCCTTGAAGTTAAAGCCTCTTAATATTGTATTGGAAAAATGACATTTTGGCGATGATAAATCGACTGGCTTGGAGCCAGGACCTTAAACCTGCTGCTTCTCTCAGAAAGCCTTGTGCAAACGGTAGAATATACAACGAGTTGCAACATGGATACTCCATGGCTTACTCCATGGCGCTCGCTCCTGGTTTAGTTCGCCTTTTTCGAATTATTCTTAAACTATATAATTGTGGAATCACAGCCATTCAACTAAAAAACAAACAAACAAAAAAAAATGAGCTGAACTATTGACTGAAGAAATATGTAAAGTTCCGTAGGACATTTTTTTATGTGCTTGCTCCTGGTGCCCGCATATTTTATCTTCTTCCGGTCTGCTCTCACTGCAAAAACAGTACGACCAAAAGAAAGAAATGAATGGTCCCATTATTTAAGAATATCACCTCACATTTAAAGGCCAACATTATTTAAATTTATGTAGAAAAAGGACGTAGCACGCCGAGAAGACAATAAGCGTTTGCGAAGGTACTTTACGCAAAACACGGATGCCACGCTCAAGATTTTTTTTTTTTGGGGGGGGGGAACTGTTAGCAATTCTAACAGTAGTAATTAAAAAATATAGTTGACATTCACTCATTAGAAAAGTAAAAAATACGATATAACCAGTGCAAATAAAATGCTGGAATATAAAGTTTATTAAAAATAGCCAATATAACATCTGTATAGTATACCATTATTTAAAGTTAAACCATGAGAGATTAGTGGCTGTCAAATTTGATATGATTTCTTCGGAAGTTGACATTTGGACAAATGTTTCAAATAAAGCTATTATAAACAAATTCACTGTCAGTTCGCCACTCGAATGAAGCCATTCGTCAGTCAGTCAATAAAACTAACTGGTTTAAGATTTAATAAGCACAAATATGGACTATTCTCACTAAGTATCTACGTACCTTTCGGTCACCACGTTTTACACAAAAATTATTTTCCTACACATTCAAAAGTCACTACTACATCAGCTTGGCTTAAATCGTTGCAATAATTGAGCATAAATCGGTTCAAAAGAAAACATTTTGTATTTGGAGGGAAGGGAAGGAATTATTTTCAGTGGTGGGGGGGGGGGGATGCACACCATTGCCATCAAAGACGTCTCTTCCAAAAGTGTGTGCTCATTCGTGAACAAAAATAATTAATTTGCGTTTTAATTTATTTTAGCCTGAATTAAACGCTACCTGTCAAGTTGCATGAAACCTTCGGCTAAATGAAAACTGCGTAGCGAGATCCAGATTGACACAAGCCCTTTTTAGCAAACCATCGACCGAAAAACATTCGTCTACCCAGATTTTAAAGAAGAGATGCCAGCGCCTGACACGTGTTTGTCCATGGCGGCTACACGTATCAATAAAGAAATCCCCAACCATCATAGAAAATTACTGCGTATAGGGGATGCTTTGAACAGGTTCTCACGCGTAATCAACCACGATTTTCAAAATATTTTCCTGGCTTTTCAAGTTTTATTTTTTTCTATGTCTAGTTTGGATAGACTTTTTTAAAGGTGCCTGCTTCCGTTCGACGCAGTGTCTCTTTTCCTACGTGAAATGGATTTGTCACATTCAACCTTTAAGCGCTCTGCAAGGGGGAAGGGGGGGGGACGTCCACATACCACCCCTTGTTTTTTTTTTAAGTATGAATTTATCCGGCAGTTAAATTGTGTTAAAAACTTTTGTAATTTTTTTATTGCAGTGTTTTAGCTTTACCAAAGCCGTATCGCCATCCTTGGATGTAGTGTTTCTGCAGTAAATCTTGAATATTTCAGCTCGAAATAGATTTTCCTCAAAATGGCGATTAAGTCGCCATTTTGAGGAAAAAGGTACACTGAGTAAGTAGCACGAAGGTGTATGCGGATGTAAGAGCGCTAAGACTTAAGGCTTCCCAAACGGGATAAAAATAATTAGGCGTTCCTCTAATTCTGCAGACTTTATTTGCCAAAAAATCATAACGTCCACTAATTGTAAGTCTGACATAATATTTTTTCCTGGTAACAGTTTGTTCTGAGGTGTGCGTCTTAAAATGTTCTGCGGTGGCAGCTTAAGTCAGTTTAATCCCCGAAAATAAATATTCAACCGAGTCATCCGCGTAACCGCTACGACCACTTCCCCAAACTAAAAACTGTAGCACTTTCAGAGTCTGGAATCCACTTTCCAATTTTCGAGCGCTTTCCACGAGTTTTTCAGGATTGCGCGAACTGTGTTTAAAAACGAATCCATAAACTGTTATCAGGCACATCCTCGGCCACATGATAAACACTCTTGCTCCAGTCAGTTGGAGCTTGAAAGGAAACCCTCTTCGAACGAAGACACAGCAAAACAACTGGAACTTCCCCTTTAAAGAGAGAGCGCCTTCGCTTTTAAAGAGATTTCTTAGAAACGCTGATTCTGAAAAGGCAAACCTTCCCATGGCGTGCGTAATCTTTTCCATGTTAGCTAACTAATTAATTTTGGCAACAAAATGTCAGGGTGTAATAGGGCCACGAACCCTTGTGATTGCGGAAATAAATTAAGTGCCCGTCCCTCCGTCCGTCTAACATGACGACACAATTATCGGGCCCGGTGGCGAAGGAGGGTGGCAGCTTTAATGGCCACCCTCGATTTACAGTCTTTTTCCGTTATTTCCCGATAATTTGGCCTCGACACATCCAGCTTTTTTTTCTTTCTTTCCGTTCCCCTTTAAGGAACTACAGCTGGTTTTCTATTTTTTTGTCTCCCAAACATTAAAGGAGCGAGATAGACACCAAACCCTCTTCCTTTTCAGCTGAAAAACAAAGGAAACGAACAATAAATAAAAATAAAAGGAAAATGCACGGAAAACGGGGAAATTGAGCTCCATAGCTAATCCGAAAATGGATGTAGCGAGCGAACAGCTGAGCTAGCGGAATTAAGTGAACTTAAAGCATTACAACCTATCA
>JAHWFP010239231.1:4131-15435 GCA_023313725.1 Lithobius niger | reverse complement strand
CGTCATTTGTCTGAAACATCAAGTTGCGCTCATATGCTCTGTCGATTCGTAACAAAACTGTCAACAATGCGAATTCATAGTTACCCTGTTTCTAAGGCAGGAGCTATTTATTTACCTCATTGTCGTAGACGGTCACAACGACAACACAGCGTGACCCTGCCCTCTCGAATGGCAATCGATGAGCAGTTGCGACTTTCTCAGTAGACCGTATTTCTGCTCGCCAAGCACGATGCTTGATTTATCAAATTTACACATTTATCAAATTGTGTCATTTTTTATTGCATAAAAAAAAAAAGGTGTTGCGTAGCCCTTGTACGTCGGAGCTTCACGCCACAAACGGTTCATTCAAGCTTGTACGGTTCGCGACTGTTTGAGGGTGAATCTTTATTACGAGTTGCCATTTTGGCATTTTGGCATTCAAGTCGCCAACTGTTGATTTTTCATTCGCCAAATGGCGAGTGGAGACCGACATGGATGGGGAGAGTTGAGTCTAATCTATGTAGCAACACAATCATTGGTTACGTAGTCTGATCAGTTACCGTTGTTGTAGCAGTACAGTGATACATTCGTAATTGCAGAGCGACTCGCAACTCGCTTTTAGCTAGCGAGTTTAGATTCTGCAAACCAAGCCTAGTACGTACCTCAACTTTTGCGCTGATTATGAGAACAACAAATTGGCAAGTGAAACAATTAAGGAGACAAGTGCCGACTGTAGTAATGTTACTTTTTTTTTACTCCTTTGGTTTGCATGTACTACGTCATTACAGCTGAACAAAACCTTAGGTGGAATACAGTTTAACACAAATATAATTATTGGTGTATCCAATCGCTGACTCAGAATACTTCGAATAGACAATGAATGAAAACATTCAACTATTTCAAAGCATTTTTGAAATTTTACGAACGTTGGAAATCAGAATAAACAAAAAACTTAATGACAGAAAGGATGGAAAAATAAAATGCAGGCCAATAGCACCAAAAAACAAGAAAAAAAGAACAGAGAACCAACTTTCGTTATTAACATATAGTTAGTTACTACTTCAAAATTACAAGAAACTGAACCTTAACCTTAACTTAAAATTTCAAGCAAATAGAGCAATTTTTTTTCTTTTTACAGACACTCAAACAAAACTTAAACTGAATGGTTGTTACATGAAAAAATTCAAATTGTGGCTTATAGTGTCCGCGGCCTATCTTGAGTTCTCCGCAGAACGAACACAGATAATCGATTGTACGTTTTTAGTAGCAGAGCGCCTTGCTGATATCCAAGATGGTTACAAAAACAATGGCGGCCATCGATTAAAGCCACCCCCTCCAGGAAGACGTAGCCGCTCATAAAATACTTGCAGGACTCAAGATACGCCGCGCACACAATAGTAACCATTACAAAACCGGGCAACGACTGAACGTAGCCTATCCCTCACAAACCTTTCTTGAATTTCGTGGAAATTATTTCCTTCCCGCCTAAAAACTGTGGCTTGTTTTCATTTCTTGTTGGTGAAACCAAGAAACTTGATTCATGCTTCCTGTAATTACTCTTTGATTTTGATTTGCTAATTTAAGTGCAATTAGTATTGAGTGTCGGATCAGAAAGACGTTGCTAATTAAGGAATTCGTGCTTCCCTTAATTCGCCCACGTAGAATTTGAACTCGATCTTTGGAAACGTGAACTCTTTTCTGTGCTCGGATGTCTTTTGTTTTTAATCGTATAAGTCTTATTTCTACTAGTGTTTAAATCGCTAACTTGAAAAATGGAAACAAATGAAATCGATCTTTTTTTTAACCTGTTTTTTTTCTTTTTTCGTATTTGAGATCCCATATTTTTTTTTAGTTTAATTACTAAACGTGTCAAATGTTCATTTTCTTCGTTTACTTTATAATTAGGAGCTAAACAAATTAAAGAGACCTGTCGATATAAAATTTATCGATCGTATTTGATACGTCGTATGGCAAATCGATTCGATTCGATACTGGTTGACCGATACTGATATCGGCAGGGTCTTCATATCAAAAATGGCATGAAAAAAGCTTTCATGCCATAGCAATGAAAGTTATCCAAAATGCTTCAAATCTTCTTGAAAATCGGGCCGCAAACCGCATATGTTTTGGTAATTACCTAAAAGATAATTAATTTTATCTAAAAGAAAAAGTAATCGACTACGGAACGATTACTGTTTCCGTAATCGTTCAACAGTTATTGAACGATTATGGAAACTACAAAATAAATCTGCAAAAATTGCAATTGCTAACATATTTGTGCATAAAACAAAAAGGCATTTTCAGTAAATTAGAAATTTTAAATGTAGGTCAACTCAGCGATTATACGATAATTAAAAATAACTTCGTTAAAATTAAGGAATCCGCAGCTCGCAATAAACAAATATGGGAAGAAGTTCGAACAATAATTTTACCCACCACTATTGGCAAATAAAAAACCAAACGAATTTTAGGAAATTAAAAAATTGGACAAATAAAATTTTTTTTAAATGAGAAGGAAGCGACTTCTTGAAAGCAACTATGTTTAAAGAAACAATTGTATTTTTTGTACAAATGTTTTTTTTTTTAATACAAAACTTACTGTATATGTAGTCTTGTAAGAATTCTCTATACCACACGCCATGGCTTTGACGTGCATATCACGTGTCTGGGCTAGTCCAATCAGACGGCCAAACAGCCGTTGTTCTCGTTCGTCATTGGCTAACTCATGATGACATCACGGGAAACTGCCATTGCGCATGGTTTAGGCCTATTACTATTTTTCTGTGTTGAGGTAAGTGTTTATGTAAGAACGAACACTGTAATTACTGATGCGGGCGCTCATGAACAGTGTTATTTTATTTTCGCGGCCTAAGACACATTGCCAGCTAGTGCCGATATAAACTCGGTGTGTATATGCCTACCTAAAAAAAATCGACACAAAACACCGACTGTCGGCGCAATTTACACGCAAAATCATTTACTCCATATGTGTATCGTACAACAAACTCCATTGCAAATTTATTGTGGAACAGTAAGCCGTCAAACGAGCCATCAAGGTTTCAAAAACCAACGTTCGTCTTGCATAGGTATGCGTATAGTAAGTAACATGAACATAATATTCACGGCGTTTGTTTATATGGATACAGTTATTTGATTGTGTTGCAACATGTCTCAAATAGCGTTGGTGAGTTTTGTCAGCTCAGGTGGCTTACAGTACCATTTAAACTGAGGCCGCGAACGTGGGGTTCGGTTGGCCTTGAAGCAAGATTAAAAAAAAAAAAAATTAAATCATCAATGGATGAACAGCCACGTGTTTTAGGTTTGTCATAATATTTTAAAGCACTTAATTGATATGAAATTTCAGGAAATTTCCTGCATCAGTCAGCACGTTTGTCCTTTTAGAGAAAGCGTTTTCTTTGGCCGTGACCAAGGGTAGGGCCCCGGGTAGGGGCGTCGGACGAGCGTCTAACTGGAAAATCGTCTAAAGGGATAACTGTCTAATATTTGCATAAATAAAAAATCTGGAAAATCGTCTAAACGGAATGTCGTATAATGGAAAATCATCTAAACGGAATATCGTATAATGGATAATCGTATAATGGATAAACGTATAATGGATAAACGTCTAACTGGATCAATGTCTAACTGCAGTTTCTGATGTTATATGTATAGCCGGAGCGAGCGCGGCAGCGCAAGCGAGGCAGGGACATTAGACGATAATCCATTATACGAATTTCCAGTTAGACGATAATCCATTATACGAATTTCCTGTTAGACGACTTTCCGTTATACTGTTATACGGTATACGCTCTTCCAATTATGCGATTTTCCAGTTAGACGATTATCCCTCGCCCCCTGAAAGGCCTACAGTGCAACCTTCACGAATGAGAATTGTGTGGCACTCACCATTTGGCCAATATAGACATGAAAATGCAATTGCCACTGTCCATTACTTTAGCGCCATGTAGAAACAATTTAACCGTTGTGCTGCTACTTAATGCTTAATTATTGTCTGCATTAAACTAACACTCCATGAAGCAAAAGTGGCTAGCAGCATTACTGCACACTTGGTTGGAGAGCCCTTGTAATTCCGCACGCAACGCCGCAAACCGCTTTTTTCTAGCTATTACGGTTGCAGAGATATGACAACTTTTAGCATCGGGGTTTGGACGATAACTCGATTGTTCAGAAAGAGGGCGATACGATAATCGGCGAATATTTTTATCGCGATATTATCGAATTATCGTGCCACCCCTATTCTGTTCAATTCTATTCTCTCCTGAAGCTGTCTGAAATAAAGACTCGGCTAGAGTAAAAAAGATTTTGCTTAAAAAGAGCTAAAGAAGAATAAAACATTTGCTGAAAGTAAATGCCTGCCGACAAATTGTTATTCTTGAAAGGCGTAAGCGGACACTAGAATAATAGTGTTCGTTGTTTGGGCGTTGCAGTTTTACCACTCCTTCCGGCCCACGCTGTTGTTTTTTTTTGTTTGTTTCCTATTTGTCTTCTGGGAGTAAAAGACAAAATGACAAATGACAAATTGTAATGGCGGAAAACGTGCGATGCGTGGGGTTTCGCGTTGTCGTTTGTGGCTAGTGCACAACCACTGTGGGAGCACGACGTTTTGGAAAAAAGATGATTCAAGGTCACGGCATGGAAACGAGACAAGCGCGACAGGTCATTTCCATTAATACGCCGGAACTGTATCAGTGTGTCAGTCACGGAATGACGTAACACTTTTGTGCACACTGGACAATTGGTCACTGCGTGGAGCTGAAGCACAGTATAGTCGGTGATGTTCAAAGCGAGTTAACGCTCCACTTAGAATCGCCTCAAGACCTACCCGCATATGGCTTGTGTACGTGGCCTTTGGAATCTGCGAAGCATGGCTCGATTTTTGCCTCATAAACGGTGCAAAACGTGCTGCGTGGTTTAGGTCAGGATGGGGGGTGGCGGGAGGGGGGACGCTTTAAATTAACCACTTGTTAAAATTGAACGAGTGACTCGTTCGTAAAATCGAGTAGGCCAAGTAATCAGTAGGGGGCAGCCATGAATTTTGTTGGGGGGGTAGGGAGTTGGGGGTGGAGCAAAAAAATTGGAATTCATAATTGGTTCCGGCGAATTCAGATTAGAAATCGAAGGAGAGGAGAGGATGCATTAGTCCCTGACACTCTGCAAAACGACTTATTTTCAGCAACTTTAGTGCCTTTCAAACGTTTCAAAAGATTTGTACAAATTTTTTTTTAAATTAGAATAAATTTAAGTAAAAACACATGCAGCACTACGCATTAAATGACATTAAAAAAGTACGCAAGATTATGTACTTGTCTTCATTTTCAAACATATAAATTTTTTGTGTCCTGTGATTTTTAAAACATAACTATCACAGGACACGACACAACCGAAACTGGTAAAGACTCTAGTCCTGTGATTTTTAATGTTTTACCGTTGAAAATGGACACAAGTATGTAATCTTCGAAATATTAGGTGATTTTTTAACGTCGTGTAATGCGTTGTGCTCTACGAGTTTTTTTTTTTACTTAAACCTAAATTTTAAAGATCAAAATTAATCTGACGTCAGCTACAGTAGAAACGGTGCTAAAATACAGTTACTTTCTGGATTTTAACATTTAAAATTCATTACCTACCTAAATCCGACTTATTACCGGGCTGAAATCGTTCACAAATATTCGTTTAAGTGGTTATTAGATCAAAACCTTATGATCTTAGCAATGCTGTTTAGCATTATGAGTTAATATTGAAAACTTTTCTTTTTTGGTTATATTGTTTTCTAGTAGTTTGTACATTTTTCCCCTTTGTTTTTATAATTTGGCTTAATTTGTTCTTAATCGTGCTGTGTTTGATTTTGGAAATCCTGTTTTCCACATTAATTACTGTTTTTATTCCTCTTTTTTAAGAAAATGTTTCCCTTTTTTTTTTATACATATACCACACTTTAACCCCACTCGAGCATCTATCTGCTCTTGAGGTGTGTGAAGTTCCTTTTTTGCCAATGCTTTCCTTGAAAACTGTACCGAAATAAACTTAGCTTTCAACTTTCTTCGAGCTGCCCCTGGTGGGGTATTAGGCATGCTCGGTAAACGGTGCACAAATACAGTATCTGCCCACACCCCACAATAGCTCCCTTGTGTCCTTAGCTGCCATACCAAAGAAAATTAAAGATGAGAAAGGGAAGGAAACCAAGAGGTGAGGGAGAGGGGAGGGAGAGGATTGGCGGAAAGGGGGAGTGTTACACAAACAAAAATCGACTGTTGCAGTGAACGATCAGGCAGCACCGAGCAAATACTGGGAAACAACCATGGGTCAAACAAATCCCCGGGCGAAGCCGGGTACGGTGCTAGTGCAACAATAAGTAAGTGACGAGAAAAGCACGATACTGTAAACTGCAACAAAACACAAACAGAAAAAACACGACGAAACAAGATTCATACTACCGATTACAAAACATCTATGCCTTCTAAACTTTGTGCCCCCACCCCCCTACGGAAATGGTCCCCTGACTTAAAGGTACCTTTCTCCTTGTTGGCTTTCCTGTATGGCTCAGTTTTGCAACATTACTTCAGACGAGCATAAATGTTGCAAAGTCATTCGTTTTCGTATTTTTTCTCCTCATGAGAAACGCTTTTGCTACATTCACTCTTATTTACCTAAATGTCGCAAAAGCTATTTGGCGCAGGATGCTCGAATATAGTGAGAAGATATGTCCTTTTAAATGTTAAATTTTGCGGGAAAAAAGTTACGGTAAAGGAGAAGAAACGGAAGGGAAGGGGAAGGGGGAGGGGGGAGGTGGCGAATGGAAATTGTGCTTAGTGTAGCGTAATGTTTATCAGGAAGTAACCGCCATATGAGTTGAGCTGTGTCATGGTATTGTGCAGGCTAATTAAAAATTTTCACTCTTTTTTTTTTCCCTCAATTTTTAATTCGGGTTGTATGAACGCTTCAACGCACCGGTGATCTAGTGCCAAACGTAGAAATGTGGGTTATAGGGTAACTTGACCAAGCTTCCGATGAGATTTTTTCTCAATATCATTTCTTTTTTTTTTCCACTTGGATTTTACGTAAGGAGAGGACACATAATTATCACTTCCTTCTTACACGATGTTTTTCAGCCGCAAATAACTTATTTATTTTGATTTTTTCTTTGACATGTTTTTCTACAGCATTCATATCTGAATAATTTAGCGATAATTTCCATTTAACTAATTGCCGTACTGCCAATATGGAAATAATCCGAAATTCTCGTAAAAGGTAAAACAGTCAAATTAACGCCCCTTTTCAACGGCTAAGACTATCACGGTACGGGATGGAGGGATAATTTCCCTAGGAAATATGTAGGCGTTTTTTACATTCTATTATCGACACGAACATGAGCATTTTCTTTCCGAAGAGGTGGGTTGATGGTGAACTCCCGTTTCGCCAAAAGTAATTTGACAAAATTTTACGCACACGAAATTTAATACGTTATTTCTGCGTAATGGGGATTTAAAAGGCTAACATTTAACATAGACAAGCAGTGATAGGATAAGACCACTTACTTTATTTGCGTTTTGAAAAAGGGCAATAGAGACGGAAAAAATGTACTTTAAATATTGTTTAGAATGCTTGGTCGTCACTACGTCAGTGCCAAGGTTCTCTTTTAAGAATAGTTAGTTATACACGTGATGGTTACCCTTTCCCAAACGGGAATTCTCCCGTTTCGCAGAATCAAAATATTCTTCAAAAATTTACAATTGCTGAAGTTAAAGATACATGCCTAATTGGAAAGAATTTGTGATTAGTCGTAGTTTCTGATGTTATGTGTTTAGCCGCAGCGAGCGAGGCACGCAATTTGCAAAAAAAATTATTCTGCAAAACGGAATTCATGGGAGTCATGTTTTAAATTTCGCGTGCCTAAAATTTCGTGAACGGTATTTGGCGAAACGGGATTTGGCGAAACGGGACGTAACCGGGCTGTTTTCCGGATCCTGAGACCTCCGTCCTAGAAGACAACAGTGTTGGGCTAATGAAATTCTCAGGAGGGTGAAGATTAAACCTTTCCTAAACCCCTAAACCCCTCCTTTCCTTGCGACCAAATATTTTTTGAGGTCTTTTTTTTTTTTTTGCTTCTTGTTTTCATTAATAACTAGCTCAGCAACATTCATTTGCAGAATGAATTTTTTTAAGGCCGTTTCAAAACCCATTGCTCATTTATAAATTTACCTTCGCATCTACAAACCGATCAATAAATTAATAAATTGGTACCATGAGTGTACACAACCACGATTGTATACCCATTCCGCCTAATTCCGTTTCGTGGAAAATTTCTCCCTTTTGGACGAAAATTAAACCCTGATTAAAATTCGGCGAAAGGGGAATTCCCGTTTCGCTGAACCAAATTATTCAGCGAAAAAAATTGACGTTGGAGAAGTTAAAAATGCATTCCTAATTGGAATTTGAGATTAGTTGCGGCTTTTGGTGATGTATGTTTAGCCGCAGCAAGCGCAGTAGCGCGAGCGAGGCACGTAATTTGGAAAAAAATTATTCGGCGAAACGGGATTTGGCAAAACGATCATACGTCCAACCGCGGACTCAGGCTTTCAAAAGGGGAGGGGTTTTTTTTGGGGGGGTGGCGGGGGCGCGCCGGCGCCATCGGAAGAACACTTAAAAAAGGATAAACAAGAACAATTTCAGTGGAAGACAAGCACTAAACAAAGGCAGGCCCAATTTTCCGACTCATGCATCCAGAAGTCTGAAAAAGATAGGTGAAAAAAAAGCTAGCAACCTACGGGTTTACCAGGAGCTTGGATTGGAACCCTGGTTGTTTTAATGATTTTTTTGCCCCGTATTTTAATGGCCTTTGCTTCGTAATTTTGTGTACCAAACAGGCCATCACAAAAAGGAGGTTGGGGGTGCACGTGCCCAATGTGCCACAATGTGTGGGCGACCTTGTGCAGAATAAAGCAGGAGGAAGACTTTCAAACAACCGCTGAGACGAACGTAGTGCCAAGGGAGCTCACAAGTTATAGTGGTTTATGGCCGTTTCGCCAAAGAAAATTTGTACAACGTTCTTCCCGCACTGGCTGCGGCTATGCGCGTAACATCAGAAACCGTAACTTTGACTGTAACTTTATTTATACAGTAACCGCTGTACCAATGGCTGGGCGGCATACAAAATAAACAGCATTTCCATACCCAAGTACAAAGGACATAATAACAGTCTTAACTTTGATGTGTGTATATAAAACTGAAGCAAAAATGCATATAGTAAATAGTAGCAGACTACAGGAATAAACGTGTCGCAGAGATAAATAAATAACAATTGTAGAACACTTACTTACCTTTAGTTAATCCCTAGCTAAAAATCCGTTTAAAAATGTGGAGTCTAGGAGATTTTCTGTTGAATATTGGCAACTTTATTTAAGTGCGTTCCGCACTTACATGATCCTTTGCGCGGTTACAATAACCATGAACGTTGCATCTCTGTGTGTGCATGTACTAATTTGTTAATTATTACCGTGAGATCAAAAATCTAAAAGACTAAAGCGGAAAAAATTAAAATTAATTATTCCAATAGATCGCCGAAGCAAAATTATAAGACACTAGCCTATAGAAATGTATAAATTGTGATGTTAAAATATGAGAATCATTCCGGTTTGTGACGACACGATTAATGCGTTCATGCTGATTCGTCTATTAGTCACAACGCCAACTGAGACCGTAACGGCATTCGATCGCAGTGAGAAACGCAGCTACTATCTCAGTTGACCTTGACGAGGTTTATACGCGGATGGCGATCAATGCGTGGCTGTTATAAGGCAGGCGGGAAGTTATCAGGCAGGCGGGATGTTGCTTTAATACTAACAGGGAAGTTATAAACATGGACCATATCAAAGGTTGGAAGCCAGCAGGTGTACGTAGTTAGGCTGGGCTATGATCAACAGTTATAATCCTACTCCATATAATGAAATTGCCCTGTGGTATTAACACTAATAAAGGAGTCGGGTCTATTTTTTAAGTTGATTTATTGCGCTAACCAGTACGACCTCTGTTGGTAGTGTATTCCAGAGTGATATCACTCTGTTAAAGAACATTTTTTTCCAGCTCTATAATTGTAGTTATATTGTTGGGGGAAAGTTGTTGGGGTCTTAGGGCCTTAGGGCTTCGGGCAGATGACCAGGAGTGGTTAACTCTCGTTAAACCCTTTGAAACCCTTTGCTGGGGCAACGAATCAAAAATTACTGCAAATTGGAATGCTTCTTTAATAGAAGAGCTAATAATTTTAAAATGAGGTTTGATACAGGAACTCGTGCGAAACGGGAAACAAAATGAAGCCAAGACTAAAATTCGGCGAAAATGGACATGTTTCGGTGAAATGTGGTTCGGTGAACCGGGTGAACCATAAAGCTGACCAAGGTCTTTGGATAAGCGGGAGGGAAGCGCTGGTCGAAAGACCTTGTTGTGTGACAGTATACCACCTCGCCTCGGGCCTGAAGAAGGTTTGGGGGCAAACAGCTGCCCACTTACCGCCGCATCCCCCGGACTGGTCAATGGAAGGCTATCTCAAGATCTTACACAACGGTCCATGCCCTTTGTCTTTATCTTCTTTCACCAATCTCCGTTTACGGCGAAGGTGTAGACGGAGGGGAACTTGAATGGTCAGTAGGAGAAAAGATCACTGACCAAAAGATCAAAGAGGCGCAGGTGTTCTGTCACTCTAATCATGCCTGGGGCTACGTCCACACAGGGTATCCCTCCAAGGTCTTTGGTCAAGCTCTTGTCCAAAGACCTTGGTAGCCCTCATACACTGTGCTGCTCCAATGTTGATCCATGCGTGGAACAAAAAAGCCACGGAATAAAATCCTGGAAAAAAGTCCGGCGTAAAGAAAAATGCCTCGGAAAAAGTACTGAAGAAAAAAAGCCGTGAAGAATAAATTGTTTCGCCATTTTGGTTACTTTTGGACATGCGTTGTCATTACAGGTTCGGTTAAGTAAGATGCCTTGGCTCGAATTTCATCAAGCAAGGTGTTGCATCCGTATTAACAATTATTTATGGTTAAGTAATTAAAACAAAAACGGGCATGGAAAACGAAAAGCAGTGACGAACTGGTTAAAAACGATTGAGTGGTGACAACCGAGGGTCCACACCACAAGCACAATAGGTAGAGCGCCCTGGTGGTAAGCAGACGGTGTTGAGTTCAACTCCCAGTCGGGTCAATTGTGTCTTTTCTTTCTTTCTCTAACTACCGTACGTCTGTGTGCTTCGTTTAACCCTTCGTCATGAGATTTGTTTGTTAGAGGCAGTAGCGGCACTTGGAATATTTTTCG
>JAHWFP010239230.1:0-18874 GCA_023313725.1 Lithobius niger | reverse complement strand
CGGACCGTAAGTGGCCGTCGACACCAATAACATTCAGGAGGGTCAACGCCCCCGCAAAACGAAACAGTGAGTAAGTCGGGTGTGACCAATGCGCAAACGGGCCAACACAACCTCCTCACGGCGACTGCGGCGACACGCCGAGTGCCACTCCTCGAAAGTGCCTTTAATGGCCCGTAATTTATTACCGTCCTGTCTCTCCCACAAGGTTTGCCAAAAAGCGTGGAACCTCAGACGCAGAGTTGGAAAGGCGTCTGAGGGAACAAGGCTGAGATCCCTACTTTGCTTGACTCCGAAATGTGGTGGAAGGGGCATTGTGGTTATCTCAAGACTCAGAGGTTTGGCCTTTTGTGCAATTGCAGCGGGATACGGAGATCGATTCTCTAGTATCCAAAGAGCAGCTAGTGGATGTTGTAATCCAACAAAATTGTGCACGCAGCTCATTATTGGATGCCAGTAAATTTAGCAGCTGGAGGAAGATGGTTCGTGTTCTCGACTGGGTATTTCGCTTTATTCGTAACATCAGAGACTCTGAAGAAAGTAGGCATCCATTCTTGAATGCAAGGGAGTTGCACACTGCTTCTCTCTATTGGTTCAAGTCCATTCAAGATAGTTGTTTTCCAAGTGAACTTAAAGCCTTACAACAAAACATGCCTTTAGACACTAAGTCTCGAATACTCCGCTTCAATCCCTTCTTGGACAAAGATGGTATTATTCGTATGGGTGGACGGTTGAAATGTGCTGCATTTATTGAGTCTCAGCGTCATCCTATTTTGATAGCTTATAATGAGCTTTCTAAGATGTTTATTCTGGATTCACATGTACGATCGCTTCACAGTGGGGTACAGGAGACATTAATCAGGCTAAGGAGTACGGTATGGATTTTAAGAGGTCGTCAATCTGTACAGAAAGCAATACATGATTGCCTTGTTTGCCGAAAATGGTCAGCTAAACCAGTCGCCGTTATGGAAGCACCTTTGCCTTCATCAAGAGTTTGCCGTGCTGAACCTTTCCAGGTTTCAGGGGTTGACTTTGCAGGACCTTGCTGGATCAAAGAAGGGAAGCAGAAGAGAAAGTCGTATATTTGTCTCCTTTCTTGCGCAGTAACACGTGCTCTACATTTGGAGTTAGTATCCTCTCAAGGCATGAAACCCTTTTTACTAGCTTTACGACGGTTTCTTGCGCGACGTGGTGTTTGTAAGATAATTTACAGTGACAACGCCAAGGTTTTCCAACAAACAGATTATCTACTGCGAGAAGCATGTCGTTTCCTTTCTCATCAAGATGTTCAAGGTTTGGCGGCCAAAGCTGGGTTTGAGTGGCGATTTATTGCCCCACAAGCGGCTTGGTGGGGTGGCTTCTATGAGCGAATGGTCGGATCGGTGAAACGTCATTTGAGAAGGTCTCTGGGTTCTGCTTTATTGGTCTTTGAAGAACTTACCACTGTTTTAACTGAGGTTGAAGAATTGATTAACAGCAGACCTTTGGCAGCAGTTTCCGAAGATCCCATGGATTCCGAATACTTTACACCATCTCATTTCTGGGAGGTTCTCTATCGGATGTTCTTCCATCCATCACGGAGGTTCCTACAAAAGAGTCGTTAAGGAAACGATGGTATCTGCGAAGACGTCAGATCAATACATTTTGGAAGAAGTGGAGTGAAGAATACGTACTACTCCTTCAATCGGCGCATAAGCTGAACGTGCCTCTTACGGAATCAAAGTTACAGCTGAATGACGTAGGGATGACTCAGGGATGACCGGATTCCGAGAAGTCAATGGAAATTAGCTCGTATCTCTGAACTCACTGAAGGTAGAGATGAAAAAGTTCGCTTCACCATGCTACAGATTGGAAATGGCAATTTTTTCAGAAGGGTGGTGCAAAGGATATGTCCTCTTGAGTTAGTGTAGGTTTCGGATTTGTTCCACGAGTTCTTACTTGCTGCTAAAAAATTTAGTAATATCTGGTTTGATACTCTTTCACAATTACCGTAACACCACTCAGAAGAAGCACACTTGATAGGTACATGATTACACGTCAGTCTTAGTTATCATAGTCACTATTTTTACAAATGAAGCAAACTTTAGTTAGGCTTCACGATTGTCTAACAAACCCTTCTGTCTACGGTCCTGGCCAGTACCGACCTATGCAGTTGAGGGAGGACTCGCCAGGCAAAGTTTCGTCCGGCCGATGGAATTCGGTAGTTGAGGCGTGGGGTACACCTGCTAAATTCTTAACGATGAGGGCTATGTACTTCAATGCGCCTCATACCAGTCAAAATCGGAAGGGAAGTTTTGGCATGAGTCCGCTCGTGCCATGTCAACGCCTGGAAAAAGTCTTGTTCACGATGCATTCCTCAAGCTTGCCCTTACTTTGTGTTCAAGTTCAAATCTTTATCACTAAAGATTGTTGCTACTAGAAATCGTCAGCTCTGATGTCTGGATCATGGAGCCAGACCTGAAGAGTCGGTATATGCGGAATTAAATGCAAGATAGGTCCTGTTGAAAGATGTCGACGCCTGAAGAGTATATTGACTAACAGCAAGAATGGCCTTCGAACTTCACAAGAAAAGAAGAGGTTCGACCTTCCCTGTGGGTTTGGGAGTATGTTGTGAATTCGAAGTTGTACTTTTTCATTTTGACAACTGCCACTTTTGGGCCTTTGTACTTTTCATTATTGTTTAAGAGAGGTCGCTGTTGCCTACAATTTCACTGTTAAGTCTGTGGTTATATATAACTTTAATTGTTATGATTAACGTCGTTAATTGTTATGGTCTCGTGCCAAAGTTGTAATTTGAACGTGCTCAACCAATAAAGGTTAGTTGGGTCTGCGCTCCCATTAATTCAACTTGCCTTTCTCTCTCTTTGTTGACATTAGAACTTCTGCGGCATGCTTAAGCCTTTTTGGTCTTAGGCTTTGTTTTCTATCAGCTATGGTGGATTAATTTGGTACGATGTTGGTTTTGTCTCGGTGGTGAATTGCGATTTTCTCTACAAGGTTTGTATGGCATTAGAGGTGTAAGCTAGCTAGTTACTAACCCGTAATTGTGTAGGTAGTTACAGGGACGTTTGGTGGTAGTGCCAAATAGGGTCCGACAGGTCAGAGAAGAAAATCCAAGCCTGTCGGAAGCAGGGACTTGCATAGACCTAACGTATAGTAAGTTGCAATTCCCCCTTTAGATTCATTCATAGGGTTTCCCTCCCTGGTCGAAGTTCGGCTTTATTTCTTCCCGTGCAAACACTGCACAGGTGCGTAAACGTCGGTTTGTAACACATGGTAATTATTAGAAAATTAGTACATGCACACTCAGGGATGAAACGTCATGAATATTGTAAGCGCGCAATGCATCATATCATATAGTTACGGACCGTTTTTAAATATAGTTAACAATATTCAACAGAAAATCTCCTCGACAGCCACGTTTTAAAACGGTTTTTTAGCAAGGGAAAGACTAACGGTAAGGAAGTAGACCTTTGGGGCCGTAATTGATATGGTGGATCGAGAAAAATGGCGCTGGGAGGTATGTACTTTTAAGATAAAAGAAAGGAGAATTAAACCCCATAACATTAGGAATTTTCAGAACTCATTTAATCAGTATTTTCTGCAGAACTAAAGTGTTGTTTATGACCTAAAAATAAAAATAAAAAAGATAGCTACTTTAAAACAAATCTGCGTTTAAGTTTTCAATGAACATTGTAGTTTTACGACAGTTTAGGTTTTATATATGTTGCATCCTTGAATTTCTTAAATGCGGCACCCCTCCCTCCCCCCTCCTTAAAAAAAGTAACATCCAGTTGTTTTAACATTAAAACGTAGGCATTGAGTGCAACGTTATGTGTACTAGGTCAGCCCGCCGTATACGGGCGGTTATGTAGAGCATTGTTGTAATTAGCCGTTTGCATGAAAATCCGGGGGCTGCAGACATAGGGCCTTATTGCTTCGTCGGGCAGATGACCAGGAGTGGTTAATGCTTTCTACAAAACCCTTTGCATGAAATACAGTGATGTCAATACATCTCCAAATTATTGTTGAAGGCCCTTACAAATGAAACACCACCGTTAGCAGTCGCCAACCGCCCAGTCACCCAAGTGACTGAGATTCCCACTACTGATTTCAATAGAATAAGAATTATCGACATTCCCACTGTGTTCACACAAACAACTAAACAAACAAACAAAAAATACTACGATCTTAGACATATAGATATCAGAAATGTATTGAGCTCATTGTTTGAATAAAATGTTTGTTGTCTTATCATCGGTGACAATAAAATAAAGATTTCCTACTGATGAAACAATTTTCTAAATCCTTCTGAAGTCACATTGTTGATTGTTTTCGTTACGAGTCGGTAGAGGTAAAATCACCGCCATATCGGAATTCGGATATTTTCTAGCTTCTATAGGCGAGAATGCGAATGGGAGTTGCTGCGTAAACGTGTCCTTTTGCTTTTATGAGCACCGCTATACCTTTGCTTGATGGTCTGTAGACTCTTAAACACTGCATACGATTTTGCCTTTTAATGGCTGCCTGATATGCCTAAGTTGAAATAGGGCATTAAAGGCGCCTGTTCACCATTTCGATAGCATTGCCCATATTCTAAACGTAGCATCCACTTTCTAGATTCACCGTCATCCAATAGGCGAAAGTGGGGCACGTGATCTTGTTTCAGCTGTGAATAGTGTTGTTCCATTTTTAATTTACCGCAATTTTCTTTATATTGCTCGAAGATTCTACGTTGCTGCATTCAGGAGTTGAAAAGATGAAGAGGCTTCTTAAATGTTTAAGCTTGCTTCTTATTTATACGAAATGGTATTTTTAATTTAACCTGTATTGTTAACTTATTTTGCTCCGAATAAAGTTGTCCTCTAGTTTATTGCAGTATTTATCCTGTAGCTAAGGGGTGGGGGCCCCGTAAGCATTTAAGTGTCCCCCGACTACAATCTTTATTTCCTTCATCTACACCACCAGAAGTGCCCAAAATTTTAGTCAGGGTGTTCATCTAGATTCATGGCAATAGTGGAAATAACGACGTCACAATAATGGCGTTGTGACGTCACTTCAAGCACTGCACCTAACTGACCATATTTCGTTTCTATTGGACAAAATTGTAATTTCTATGTTCCAAATTAAAGGGGATAGATCTGGCTACAAGTTTGGTTCCTATGAAATTCCTTCTAATTTGGACCAATTTAGCCCTATTGCCGAAATTACCTTTTTTTTAGTGTTTTACTGGCCATTTTTTGCCCCTATTTCCATAACAGTTGCTGTTATAGTGTGTTGTACTACATTTACATCGTTGTAGTGAAACTTCAAACAAAATACCACCAAACTATCACAAGCACTGTTATATGTTCAGTATGCACAAAAACTCGCAAAATACGTACAGGTAGTTTAGGCAAATGACACATAGCATACTTAAACGAAGCAAACTGTGTGCATTAAAGACTGGCCTTGTCAGAAAGAGAAAAAAAGACGACTGCCCCGACTGGCACTTGAATTCAGGACTTCCTAGGCTGGGCTCTCTAATTACCGCGTTACTGGAGATGATACAGACTACAAGTACCAGCTGTTCTTTATTCGCATACTATACAAGTTGTGGCCTCCAATTACATGAGACTTATCTCTGGTAATAGTACCGACACCTTACTTCATTTTGGGTTTAGCTGTTGTAAAAGCTACAACACAAAATGTTGTGTGCCCTGCATTTACAGTTTTTCATAGTATACTGAATGCATGTCAGTTTGGTATTAAGTCCTCTGGAAACCATTGATTTATCTTTCATCCATGTTGTACAGCTCATGGAGTATATGAGCTCTAAAAGAGGTACTTGGAGTGAACGTTGCTCTAGTTATTCAGACGTAGATCAGTGATATGTCCATACCGAAGTTTGGCGCCTGCTAATATATCTGTACAAAACATCCTGACCTAAACCTGATATTCTTCTGTTTTTATGATATATGTTTTGCTGTTTGACACTTTGACAAACCCTGTAATATATTTTACAGGATCGGCTTAACACAGAAACACGCTGCCCCGTACTTGACTGGTGGTGTTGCAGCCCATTACAATATGGGAAACCGTAACATATTTTACAGGACCAGCTTACACAGTTGCAAGCTTGGCCCTGACTTACCTGGTGGTGTTGCAGCCTATTGAAATATGGGAACCCTGTAATATATTTGATAGGATCAGCTTTCACGTAAGCTCGCTTGGCCCCGACTGAATTGGTGGTGTTGCAGCCCAATCTAATATTGGATGCAGGCAATGTCCTTCACGGAGAGTTTCAGCTAGTAAGTGAACAAGCAGATGTCATGTTGAGTACCTAGCACCAGCTTTCATGTACATATATAGCAGACATCTTATTAAAATTTATGCCAGTAGTGAATTAAAAGAACAAGAATATATCCATGTTTGCTGAAAGAACCATTATATTCTCTGCTCCATGTTATACACTCTAGTGTATGTGGTGTCGGCCTCTTCTATGCATTACTGTATATGTATGAGAATGAACAATGCCTTTCGTCACAGACCACGTAGTCGTTTATCATTTTCAGCTAAATTGGCAGGTGCCTTGTAACGCCAACATGGAGACAGCTAACTTTCTCTTCTCGTCTGAAAGAGATTCACGAGAGGCCAATCCCACAATCTAATAATTTTTTTTTTTTATTTACAACATTACTGTAACGCCGTATGAAGATGCGTAGCAGCAATTTCAGATAAAAACAACAATTTCAAAAACAGAAGAACCATAACGGCGCCAATGGTGGGTGGCCACATAACTTCATGTTCTCGCCTCTGCTCTTGCCAGATGAGATTCGTCAGATACATCTCACATAATTCATCATTCCTGTCTTAATCACTCCTGTGGTCTGTGACGAAGGCAACGCATATATTATTATGTTGAGACTTTAATTCCGGATTTCAACGTTGGAATTTTACCACCCCAGCAAGGTCACGCTGACGTCATTTGTGAAATCTGCCAAGCCCGAAGTCCTCATGACGTCAAATTGTAATGTGCCATTGTCAAAATTAATACTCATTGTTAGTTGAAATAATCCTATTTGATCAATTGTTGTAACAATACATAGCTGTGATTTGTCTGTACATGATGTTTGACATCAATTGTAACGCTCGAGCTCGCTTGATCATCCGCCGGGTGCTCCTAACAATTAGCTAATAACCTAAAATTCTATTCCGCCTTCAACTCTCCAACTCCCCGCATCCGAAGGTTATTTCGGCCCAAAAATTAGAATTTTCTCCAATTTCCCCAATCCCCAACTTAAATTCAAACCTGACCAATCCTGTTGCTAGTCCAGCACTGCAACCCCGTCGCTACTTAGTTTAGCAGTCACTAACTTAACTAATTTTTTTCCGAAACTAACTAATCCAAATTTCCCCAAGTAAGCCTAATGCCGTTGACGTTGCATTTAAGGCCTTAAGCCGATGTTAGTGTCGTCCAAAAACTTCAGGCGAGCCAGAGCACACTATCGCTCATATGTTACATTAAACCAACACCAAAACTGAACCAGGACTTCTAGCCTTGATCCATCTGTTAAGGTAAATTTGGAATTCCTGCAACCCCTTGACTATCACCACGGCACATTTTCGAGCTTGTCCCTTAACTGTGGGGTTGGCATTGGGGCGGCTCCCAGACGCACTAATTACCCCTACAAAAGGAAGGTTGCTATAAACGTGAAAACGCTGAAAATCTTAAAAAAAATATGCAAACATCAATTTTTAAAAGTAAATAGCTGTTGGAATATTTATTTGCTCAAACGTTTGCCTGTAAAGGGAAATGTTTCGAAAACCGTTTTAGAATTTAATTGATGCCATGCGAGTGTTACTCCACTCGTCGTACTAAGGTTCTCAATGGTGGCAACCGAACTGATTGTCCGACCACTGAGGTCGTCCTAGGTTTAATGATGGCTGCCATCACATAATCTCACAACGGACGTTCGCTTGGAACGCCTGCTTGTCCGGTCGACCTAGTCGTAACTTGCTTCCTGTTCCATCTCTTGTCAAGGCTGTCTGATGGGAGTGAAGCGACGGTTTTAACTTGACGGCTTCAGGCTGGTTGATTGGACATAGCCAGATCATAGGAGTTGAGTTTTGTTTGAATGGATAAGCAACTTCCAGCTCAAATGAATAGCCGAAGTGCGTAGTCTTCGATGGCAAGCGTGACTCACGAATGTACCCAGAATATAAAGCGCGTCTGCTACTTCCGCCTGACCAAGCCGCCATGAGGTATTCGCGGTTGATCCGCTCGTAGGCGGTGGAATTTTCTGTGAAATACACCCTGTACTACATTGTTTATGATGTATGAAACGTAGGTAAGATAAGAGATTGTTATATTGCCAGGCGTACGTGCCATTGTGTTTTGTAACAAAGTTTGACAGTCGAACGAAACCTTAACGCCGATTGTTGGGGAAGTAAATATCGTATTTTTGTAACACGAGACGGGGTGCTTATGAGTGCATGATATTTGCAAGAAAACCAGTGTAGAATGAGTCATCTTCTTGTGACAACAGTAAGTTTAACCAAGTTAAAATGTCGTAGCAGCAGAAAAATTGAATAAATTACTAAATCTAATTTAGTGCCGTTATACCAGTTTTTTACTGCGTTATACTAGGCGTCGTCTGCTTTCTCCGCCATGTTGAAAGATGGTTTAGAGGGATTAAACCTAGTGCGTTGGGTCTAAATTTCCGATCACGCGGCCGCGACTGCCGATTGGCGTGGCGGTACGTCCTTTGACGCCGCGCTCTTACACTTCCGGTTTAGTCAAGTTGCTTATCCACCAAAACACAACTCCTATGGCCAGATTTTATTTTACCAAAGTGACGCTAACAGGCTAAAAGTTCCCGACTTGCACGAGAATTGACGAAGCAAGAGATTCTTAGTCAATTGGCCTGTTTTGAAGAAGTGAGACATATTCCACGATTCAAAGTATTTTCAACGCTTCTCATCGACAGAAGCAGTTGGCTTGGACCAATCACGATATGAATGATATTATTTACATGTGTTTATTTTGTGAAATTCGACATAGTATAATTTATAACGTAAGTTAGTGGTGAAAGTAATTTCGACTATTCGTTCAACAACTTTCAGCTTGGAGTTGCGACGAGTATGCTGAAGTAAACCTAAACTAAAGAGCATCTAAACTGAACTTAGTCTAAAATACTTGATGTTTGTCTAAACTAATGCGGCGGAAAAAAAATAATATTGTTTCTCATAAGTGCCCGCGTCAATAATAATGGGCCGCGTCACTTCGTTTTATTGTTAAATAAATAAATAAAAATCTGTGCGAGCATCGAATCGCAACAAATTTACTTTTTTTTAAACTTTACTTTGTGTATTAAACATTTGCGCATAGTGGCTAACAAACGCTGCTTTTCGTTCGCATCGCTTACTCAATCTGCGCATCTCCCTTACCACTGTAAACCTTTCTTCCCCCTTGCCTTCTCGTCTTCTCGTGTTTATCGTGTTAAAAATGAAGAAAAACCATGTCCAAAATGGCACTGTGAACAACACTGGACGGACGTAATAAACGCGTGGTTCTGTATGTCATGTGTATGTCCATGCTTCATCATAGTAAGTTTCTTTAATCACAATTTTCCACATACTGGCTAACAAACGTGAGGAAAATGTAAATGACTTCCCTTAATTAAAACAATTCAATTTGTGACGCAGATATAGATTGCCACGAAATCCCAGGCTCTTACGCATCCCAGGATGTTGCATATCCAGGACGTGTTTAGCCTAGACATCCCTTAGGCATCCGAGGACAGCACTATCTAATTAACAAATTACTTGCAAAATGAATTTAATTAAGGTTTGGCGTAATGCCCGGGGCTATAGTCCCACAGGCGACCACCGCCACAAACCAAAAGTTGTTGTTTGGCATCGGTTTTGGATGGGGAAAGTTACTGATGTTTGTTGTAGGAACCTCACCACATCCAGTGACGGCGTTATTCCAGTGCCTCCTCTCTCCGGTGCCCCTGACCCCAACACTCAGGTCACCACCATAAAGTAAAATAATAAAAAAAAAATGCAGGATAAACTTGAAATCAAATAGCTAAACTGAGCTTTTTTTATTATTTTTTTTTTGTAAGAACTTTGCAATTATGTGTAGCTTAATTTATTTCGTGTTTATGTGGTGTATTTTACAAAAAAAAATGCACGGCACTGAAGCTCATGTTACATTGAGGTTGAATTACACGGAGTAAAAATGCTTAATACGCCAGCCTTACAAAAAAAAACACTTGGCCCTCTCTGTTTCCAGATGTGCCCTCTGTTGGCCCCCAAATAATTCAGTCCTGATGCCGTCTCTCCCTACAGCCCAAGGTCCCAGCCTTTAAACCAAAAAACTGTTTCTATCGCAGATATTAACACTTGATGGTGGGAAGGTGGTCGCATGTGGAACTGGCTCCCTTCTTTTAAAAACGAGGAAAACGTAAATTCAATATTTCTGTAACTTTTTCTAATAACAATCTTTAAAACGATGTAAAACAACGAATCTGGTCATTCCGGGCACCGTAACTCTGGTATGGCACGACCAATCGAAATTCTGCCTTAAGGTGCAAAACTGCACCACGGTAGCTGTCTCTCGACAGAATCCGCACCATCACCCCCCCCCAGTCCCCCCCCCCCTCTTCACACACCAAATATTGACGATCATAAGTTGGATGCTTTTAGCATAAAGTGTGGTTCACGTATAAGATTCACTTTTGATGTTTCACAGTATATTTTCTGCTCCGAAATCGGCCATTGCAAAAGTCAGTGGGTCTAATTAGGTCAGACCGTGGGTCATTTGTGGTTCGTGTGTCATTTTTGGTCAGTGGATCAAATTGTCTCAGTAGGTTGTTTTTGGTCAGTGGGGTAAACGAAGTCGTCAGTCAAAATTGGATTGACCCAATGACAAGCTGACCCGTCCTATCTATGCAGTGCATTGGTATTATCTCAGTTTGGGTCACAAACTTGGCAACATCCATTTTGGCTCTCATATCACTACTTTCTATGGCGAACACTTGATGGATCTCTTTACCCTTGTGCGGTTTTTGTGCGATTGCAAATTCATAGTTGATCTGAATTATTTTCAGCATTTTTGGTTGAATAAATTTGTAGAACATAAGGAGTGAATTGAAGCGCAGATACTTCAAATCACTCACGATTTTCCCAAAGTCGATCAACTGACGTCCCAAACTCCCGTAAAAAAAAATGCCTGGAATGATTACGAATATAATCAGAATACGTACCAAAAAAGGTTTAAAAAAAAAAAGAGCTAATTACAAAACGTACAGTTGCAATTAGCACTTTAAATTTTAGCACTTTACGTGATCTCAAGGAGATTAGTGCTAATATAACTGAACTAGCTCAACTTTGAACCTTATCAGAACTTTAGAACCTTATTAGAGGAGGGGAAAACTCAGGGATTCGACCTGGGAAACCTCTGGTAATCGCACCAGTTCGAGATAAAGCCCAGAAGAGGCCAGAATAAAATCCACAACCCAGTGCTTAATTTGTAATGTGATAAGAACAGCAACTGTCATGTTCTTAAAGGAAATACAGAAGGGTGAAGAAAGAAGAGACTTCAGAAATAAAAATTTTATAATTTAATTTGATTTAAATTTCGTTAAGAGAAAAATTTCGCAATAAGACCGGGAAGAAAGTGGAAGACCACTTACACCAATCCTCATAAACTCCTCATAAATCCTCATAAACGTCCCCAAAAACTTAAGTCACTTTCGGGTCATTTTAGCTGAATGTAAATATGACTTAATCTTTGTTGTGGAGACATGGCTCAGTAAGGTTTTTTCAAATGCAATGATTGTGGGCAATCTCCCCTACAATTTATGTCGCTGTGATCGACCAACCCGGGCCGGCGGCATTTTAGTAGCTTATCGACGGGATTCAAAATAATCTCGCAATGGTTTCTACTGTCTCAGATTGTGAGGCCTTTTGTGTTTTTTTGCCCACGTTAAACATTAATTTTATACTGTGTTACTTACCAGAAAGTTTTACGTTACCTGCTGTGGAGCTCTTGGGTTCTTACATTTGTTCCGCGTTCAAGCATCGATCCTCTAATATTATATTGGGGGACTTCAATCTGCCTTCAGTACATTGGCAAACTTTGATTGCACAGGCTAAACCACACCGAGATTTCCTTAAACTTAATGCGCCTCTTGGCTTGACCCAACACATTGACTTCCCTACAAGGGGCATGCGTACTCTTGATCTAATCTTCACCCATGAAGATAGAGTAATCTACGACGTTTGCCCCCGGCATAATCTTGGAACTAGTGATCACTGCATGATCGAATTCTCCATTAATTGCGATAACTCCAACAAAGCGAACACCGTGATCCCAAAAGGAAAGATTGACTTTCCTAAACTTAGGATTATGTTGAGGAACCATTCGTTGGATCGAGGTTCTTACGTTCTTGAGACAGGACATAAACCTCATTTGGAACGGCTTTTTAGATTTGATTAAAATTTCGGTGGATTTGTCACGTCAAGTGTCCCATTCCAAAAAAAATAAAAGTAAACCGGCTCCCAGCGGCCATCCTCAACCTTGGGCGCAGGAAGCTTAGACTTTGGCATAAGTTCAGAAGTCAACCAAGTGAAACTAATAAACCATGTATAACACATGCCGAACAACATATGCACGCAAGGTAGACCTATGGCACACTGCATGTGAAAATGCAGTACTGCACGGGGGAAATCTATCGGCACTTTTTAGGTTCTACAAAAATAAAACGAAAGGTGAACGTAGACTTCCATCATTCCAGGTGGGAACCAAATTCTTCGTTGCAGAGAGTGAAAAAGCAAATCTTCTGAACGATATTTTTGTGGCAAATGGAGTTACCGATAATGGAGTCACGCCAACTATTACGGCTCATCATTTTAGTATTAATGAGGTAACGCCGCTGTTGCAGCATGTTTACTTTGACCGTAGCAGGGTACTTCAAACCATCAATCATCTGCGGCCCAGTCACGCAGTTGGCCCGGAAGGCTTTTCTGCCTTTTTCTACAAGGAAATTGGACCTGAGATTTGCAATGCCCTTGTTTACATTTCAATAAATCGTTTAACCAGGGATGTATCCCAAGTTGCTGGAGCCAGGCAAATGTCATACCCATCTACAAGAAGACAAATGCTTCAAATCCTCTAAATTATTGTCCAATTTCCCTAACTTCAGTTCCTTGCAAAATTATGGAAGGCATTATTCGATCGAGGATGTTAAACTATTTCCAGCTTTACAAAGTTATCCGGAACGACCAATTTGGTTCTTACCTGGGCGCTCCTCCACAATGCAACTCCTCTTTGCAATGGATCTTTGGACTGAATCTCTGGACCTTGGTATTCCTTTTGATACCATTTATTTTGACTTTCAGAAAGCATTTGAATCTGTGGTCTTAACCAAACTAATATATAAACTTCAAATACATGGCATTGCTGGCTGTTTATTGAATTGGATTAGGTCCTTTATTTTCAATAGATCTCAGAGTGTCGTTATTGGAACAACATCTTCAACGCAACAGAGTGTTATCAGCGGGGTCCCGCAGGGCTCCGTTTTGAGTCCGCTCTTATTTGTTGTTTTCCTTAATGACCTTCAGTCTCTAAAACCGTTGGTAAACCATCTACAATACAAGTTTGCGGACGACTTAAATTGTGGTTCACAGATCCTTACTTTGGCTGACAGTTACGAACTTTCATGCCATGTCGATATGATCAAACAATGGCCAATCGATTGGCAACTTCCGTTGTCTCAGGACAAGTGCAACTGGGAGCTAACAACCCACCCTTATGTACAAACTGGCAGGAACGAAACTTGAATCGAAAGCCGTATGTCGCGATCTAGGAGTATGGATTACGTCGGACCTGAAATCCACGGTTCATTGCCACAAAATTTCGGCTCTCGCTTTTCGCAGACTGGCCGTGGTCAATAAGTATTTCGTCTCCTCGTGTATTAAAACTAGCGTTTGGGCCTCTCGGGTGTTTGTTCGTCCGCTCCTTGAGTACGCGAGCCCGGTTTGGTCGCCTTATCTTCTCCAGGATATTGATCTGTTGGAATCAGTGCAGAGAAGTTTCACTCGTAACCTGCCCGGTCTACGTGAACTTTCCCAGGGTGAACGACTGCGGCAAACTGGTCTTCAGCCACTCGAATTAAGACGACTGAGGGCCGACCTCAGTCTTACATACAAGATTGTGCATGGGCTATTGGCTGTCGATCTTCCTTTCTTCGAGCGACATCCATTATCATCAACTCGTGGGCACTCCCTTCCTTCAAGTTGCGTGTTCAATCCGCAAGCAAGGATTGCCGCAAACATTTCTTTGCGCTACGTGTTACAACCATTTGGAATAGCCTCACGGACGATATTGTAACTGCTCCAACAACAAACATTTTTATTAAACGTTTAAAATTATTCTCATTGAAACACTGTCTACTGCGTCCGTAACATGAGAGCTTCTGGTGTACATGTCACTCTGTTTAAACAATTTACCTGGACTGGTGTTAGTGGCATGCCCTTCCGTTATCCACCCTTTCACGAGGAAAATTGTATTATTATTATTATTGTTATTATTATTATTATTAATAATAATAACAAGTGGTTGAAACCTATAATAATATTGATCAACATGAAAATAACATTATAGAAATTAAAATACATGATAATATAAATAGAATTTATAATTTATAAATTGTGGTGACATATAGAAAACCTTCTTCAAATAAAAATGCTTTTACAAAAACTTTAAAAGAAATTTTAATGCAAAATGGTGAAAATAGTGTACAACAGATTCTCATTGGTGACATGAATATAGATATACTGGAAAACTTTGATGACTATGATGATAATCACGATCAATTGTCCATAGACTATTACGAAAATATGTTAGCAGAATTAGGTTTAAATTGTCTTATAAACTCACCAACAAGGGAAGAATTTTCTTCAAAAAATGGAAAAAAAATTTTGCAGACCTCATGTTTAGATCACATATACGTAAAAAGTAAAAATTGTAAATCAAGTGGTGGCGTCCTAACTGAAAAAATTGCTGATCACTATTGGACAATGTGCTGGATATGGAACCAAAAATGTGAAAAAAGAAAACAAACAACAAACAATGAAGTTAAAGATGAATTCTTTCTTAGGATGAACAATGACAAAATTGAAGAGGAATTAAATAAAATCAATTGGAATCTCTTGGAAGAATGTGATGATCCAGAAAAAATTTATGATGAAATTGTAAATAAATTTCATAACATTTATTCAGAAAATACGAGAAAACAAAAAAGAAAATTTAATAAAAATACTAAAAATAAACAAATCAGAAAAGAATGGATCACAGAAGAATTAGTGGCGTGCATAAATAGAAAAAACAGAATGTGGAATGAATTAAAATCTTTAAGTATAAAAAATGAAGATTTACTTGGAAAATACAAAAGGGAAAAAAAAATTATAGACAAGAAAATTAAAGAATGTAAAAAACAATTCTTTCAAAATAAAATAAATAATCTTCAAAGAACTAAAAAATCAATATGGGAAGTTGTTGATGAATTAACTGAAAAAAATAATAAAAAACAAATTGATGAAGAAATTATAAAAGCATTTAATGGCGAATGTTTGGAAGGTGTTGTAAATGAATTTAATACAAATTTTTCAAATCAAGTGACAAAGTTAAGAACAATAAACAACTATGAACATGAAATATATAAAAAAGATACCTTCTCAAAGGAAGTAACAAAAAAAAGAATTAATAATGTGAAAGTAACAAAACCAACAATGTACTTGGAAGAGGCAACTGAGAATGAAATAATACATATTATAACAGAAATAAATAACACTCATGCTACGAGTTTAGATAAAATAAAAACTGAACATATAAAAAAATCAAAAGAAAATACTGCAAAAGTGATATGTAAGTTAATAAATGCAATGATAAAACACGAAATTTGGCCAGAACAGTTAAAAACTCAAATCATAAGACCAGTATATAAAAAGGGAAATAAAAAGGATTTAAACAACTATCGGCCTATTGCTCTGTTGTCTGTAATTGATAAAATCTTGGAAAAATTTTTGTTAATAAAATATGGAATTTTTTTGATAAATGTAAAAATTTAACACCATCTCAATTTGGATACAGAAAAAAAATGGGCACAAATGATTTATTGTCGGAAATTAATGATCTTATAACAACAGGATTAAATGATGGAAAATATGTTGGAATTGTTTTAATAGATTTACAAAAGGCTTTTGATACGTTCGATAAGAAAATTTTATTAAGGAAATGTTATAATTTAGGCTTAAGAGGAAAAATTTATAATTTAATAAAAAGCTATTTACAGGATAGAAAAACTGTTGTTCAAGTAAAAGACAAAATTAGCTACTCTATTTTAAGTAAATATGGAGTACCGCAAGGCTCAGTACTTGGCCCTCTTTTGTATTTAATTTACACCAATGATATTGCAGAAATTATAGAGAAAACCAACATTTTTATGTTTGCTGATGATACAGCGTTAATATCTATAAATAATAATTATTGTGAAATGATAGAAAATTTGCAATACGACTTTAATGTAATAAATGATTACTACATAGAAAATGAACTATTCATAAGTAAAGAAAAAACAATACAAATGGATATTACTGTTCCTAAAATGAAAATTAAAAAAAATAAATGGATTATAAAACATTATGGAAATTGCAAGAACTTAGGATATGGAAATCAATTTTTTTCTTGTAGTGATAAATGTGTTAAATTAGAAAAAAAACATACAATGAAATATTTAGGAATTGAAATTGATAAAAACTGGTCTTTTAAAAATCATATAATTGAAACAATAAAAAAATTACGGAGATTATGCCCAAAAGTCTATAAATTAAGAGAA
Source organism: Lithobius niger (assembly GCA_023313725.1). Taxonomy (NCBI): domain Eukaryota; kingdom Metazoa; phylum Arthropoda; class Chilopoda; order Lithobiomorpha; family Lithobiidae; genus Lithobius; species Lithobius niger. Next base: position 1,991 of record JAHWFP010239230.1, on the reverse strand, counting down.
ATTTTAAATAAGAAACAGAAGAAAATAGTTTTTGATGCATGGGTATCAAGTGTAATTAGATACGGTATTGAAATATATGGACGTGCATCAGAATACTTATTGGAAAGATTGCAGAAAATACAGAACAAATTGATAAAAATTTTGTTTGGGAATAAAAATAATGAAGTACAAACAGAAACACTTTTTAAACAAAATAAAATTATGAAAATAAGACAAATTAAAACTTTGGTTATATTAATAAAATATTATTTTGATAATAGATTTAAAATAAGATCTTCCAGTTTAAGCAAAACAAGAACTATGAAAGATAGTTTTAAATTACCGGCTTGGAAAAATTTATACGGTAAAAGAAAACGAGAATATTTCATACCTAACATTTTTAATGATATTCCAAAAATATTATTAACTTGTGTAAATAAACAACAATTTAAATTAAGAATACAAGACTATTTACTTAACAATTAAAAAAAAAATAATATTTAAAGCTTTTGTAAAAAACGTTAATATTGTTTACAATTTACTTCTGTTGTGTCTTGTTGAATGGTTGAATTGGCCAAATTTGTAATTATTACTCTTATATGTTTAAAAATCGATTACACTGTGATCCTCCACATGGGGAGAGAAAGTTGTATTATCGTGTGATTTATTACTTATTTATTATTATTTTTATTCATTTATTTATTTTTTTATTTATTTTTTATTACTTTTATAAACTCACACAAACTGTTGTATAAACAGTTTCGAGGGTTACTACTGTAACTAATTGAAATAAAATTATTATTATTATTATTATATTATTATTATTAATAATAATAAAAAACTATCTTAAAACTATCTTAAAAAACTATCTTAAAAGTATCAAAAATAATGTAAATATTATTCTGTTAGGGGATCTTAATTTTAATATCCTACGTGGTCATCAAGACATTTCCGAAAAACACGATATTGAAAGATTTGAAAACTGTATGGCTGCACTTGGCTTCACGGAACATATCACATCTCCGACTCGAGAAGAACTAAAAAATAATAGACTTATTAAATCCTGCATAGACCTTATCTATTCCAGGACGACAAATTTTTTGCGTAATTCCTTTGTGGTAAAAATCAAACTCGCCGACCATTACTTCACGGCAATTCAAATCTGGAATATCAACAATGACACTTTAACAGTTGATAATAAAAGTCAATCGAGAACTTACCAAAAGATAAACCACAAAGGAATTATAAAACAACTAGAAAATGTTAACTGGAACCATTTAAAATTGCTGAAAGACCCCAATGAAATATATAGAAATATTGAACTTAAGATCACTGAAATCTACAAAAACATTACTTCGATAAGAAAACAGGAATCACCTGATAAGAAAAATAAGAAAAAAGGAAAAAATAAAAATTCTTTTCGTAACGAATAGACGACTGAAGAACTGCTTGGAAAAATAAATAAAAAAAATAAACTTTGGCAAATGATAACGTCATGGAAAACACTAACTGTACCAGGCAAAATTACAGATGAATATAAGGTTCTAAAAAAGAAATCGAAAATGAAATTAAAATAACTAAACAAAATTATTACCAAAATTTTTTTGAAAAGAACAAAAATGATAGTACTAAAATTTGGGACAAAATAAACTTTATTTGTAATAAAAAACAAAAGAAAAGTATTAGCTTAGACGAACAATTAAAAAAAAACTTTCCCAACGTGGATGATTTAAACATTTGTAATAACTTCACAAATTTTTTCCAGCACGAAGTACTAAACTTAAAAAAAAAGAAGTCTCTCATAAGATCCCAACCGGGTAGACAACATCTTGCAGATCCATTAACCTCTCCCCATTCAATGCAAATCTTAAAACCTAGCAATCATGATATTGTCTCCATTATTTCGACTTTTAAACTGAAAACATATAGGAGCCATTGCCGTAGATTTACAGAAAGCCTTTGATACTTTAGACAAAAATATTCTCCTTAAAAAACTATATAACATTGGGATA
>JAHWFP010239229.1:0-13779 GCA_023313725.1 Lithobius niger | reverse complement strand
AAAGAGCAGAGAAGGGCCTCGGCGACGCACAGAGACCAACGAGAAACTGGAATCTGAAACAGGTACCTCTTAACGTTTATTATGTCTCAGCGAAGTCGACGGGCGCAAAACTAGACAGCGAAACTCTTTGAGATGATAGGCTAACCTTGTAATGAGTGGTGTACCACAGGGGTGCTTATTTGAACCCCTTCTGTTTTTAAGTAAACAAGTAATGATTGGGTGCTACAAAGCTTGCTGTGCTTAAGTTATATGGAGCATCACTAGATTGACAATGTAAACATAAAAAAATTAATTAATTAGGAACGTGGAATGGTGATTTTATGCGAAGTCTGTTAATGGAACGATTTTTGTTTTTAAATTGGCCTAAGCGTACAGAAACGTAGTAACAGGGTACCCAGGGCCGGATTAAGCCTCATAGAGGCCTGGTGCTTAACATTTATTGTGGCCCCCCGCCCCCCCCCAAAAAAAAAAACTCCCCTCCAGTCCCGGAATTTAAAGCAGTTAATGTTTTTAAACAATTTTTTGTTGTTTAAAAACATTAACTGATTTAAATTCCGGGACTGGAAAAGTAATTTGTTTTATTTGAAATAGTACCTTATTTTATTTTTTTTCCGTGACCGTGAGGAACCCGTGCAGCCCTTTTTCGGACTGTAGCCCGGTGTATCAGCGCCCAAAGCACCCCCCCCCCCCCCGAATCCGTCCCTGAGGGTACCACAAGGCTAACTAGCAACTAATTTTAGTCTTAAATTACACTATAACATGCATTGATGGACGTGTCCAGACCTACGTTTAGCAACTTTGTTTTTGAAAGTATGTAACGATGATGGCAAACCTCAAGGTTGATCAGCGTACGTCATACGGATAGGAACCAACGAAACTTAGGAAGGGCGTAAAGTAGTGGTTGTACTGAGTACGAATTTACGAATTTACGAGGGGATACTGACCGGTCAATATACTGTACATCGATTTCCTGCAAATGCGAATTACTAAAGATAACCACGATTACTAAGAATGCCTAAGAGTACCAGGAATTACTTTGGAATACCAGTGGATTAGTTTGGAATACCATGGAATACCCCGAAATTCCAGTTGGTTTCCAAAGATTACCACTGAATTAGCACTGGATTACTTGTTAATCCTAACTCGGATGGCCGAGATTGCCAGGATAAGATTGTTTGGTTTACTTCGGATTAGTGGATTATTTCAAGAAATACTTTGAATTCCAGATTACTACAATGAATACTTTGGATTACTGGATTAATACATGGAATACTTTGAATTATAGAGAGTGACTCAATATTGTTACAGGGCCTGCAAACACAGCCATCCTACCTCCTAGCAGAATTGTCCCCATCTGTCTCGAAATTACGTAGCAGTTGAAAAGCTCTTTAATTCGACAATTACCCTTAAAACAGCTATTGTTGGTAAGCGAGAATCGAAATTAAAAATACATTACTTCTGGGAAAAGCTTACCAGTTGGAATGATTTAATGACATGTCCACGACACGTAAAAATGACTTATCTGCTTCATGAGCATAGTTAAATTGTCGAAATACGTGTTTTTTTTTTTTTATGTCTATTTATTTTCTGGGAGCCGACCCAAACCAGTTTATGCTGTCTACTACATAGAGTAGACCAGGGTAGATTAGTTGGTAGTGACGCTTTCCTGAAAACATGTTATAAAATAAAAACAGCTTTCATCGATGGCACCAGACAGCAGCACTTGTCAGGTGCTCGTAGGAGACTAAACTTGAAATAAAAAATGGCGGCATCGTTACCATGGTAACCATGTCATGATACTACCGACAATACCTGCCAAAATTGACGAAATACTTGGGTGTGGGCAACATCCGAAGTTGAAGAACTGACCCTGTCTTGGATTAAAATCGTACATAGTTCGTTATAATAAACGTGAACCACGGAAGAAGCTTTTGCCTGACCGGCCGCTCACCTGCTTCTCGGAACACAAAACCATGCGTTATACTTAGTTCCACTCTTAACGGCAACCGGTTTTAAAACTGAATGTTGAATTAAAAAAAAAAACTTCAACAGCCAGTCCTAATCTTTCTTAAGATTATTTTAATGTCCTAATCTGACTTATGACATGACGTAGACACACGCTAGTGTGTCGCGCCAAGTTAGGCAACAAACATCACAACAAACATCACATCAATTCAATTGTCGAGGTTGTAAACCATTGTAGCGCGACGCCATTGCGTCAGTGTCTTATATCTTGAAGCATAGTTGGCCACATTTCAGGTACTTGGGGAAAAATAATAATGCGGTACAAAAGCTTAAATTGTGTTGAAATCGAGAGCAATGACCCACCTGACAAAAATTAACTCGTGTTTGAATGCCAGCTATGCTACTTTCAATGCAAAATCTGACCCTCAATAACGTTGAAAACCTTGCAGCTAGTCCGCTCAACCCCATGTAAAATCCCATAGGGTGATTATTCATCGATTCCGAGATAATGGAAAGGCTTCCAGCTATGAAATTGGACGAATGGGTGCACTACAATACGAACTGCGTACCTTTTATGGTTTGGAGCCTGGGTGCGTAACAGGGATGGCGTGGGAGGGCGCGTAAGTACGAAAATATTGTTAACCAATTAACCATTAACAGTTAACCAGATTTTAACCATTATTAGTATTGTCGGCATCGTCTCTCATTGGACGGCCAAAGTTCCGACAATGAGAACGTGTGCCGAGGCACACAGTAGTGTATCACGATAAATCTAAACAACGTTGCAAAGAAATTGTATTCACGTCCAATTCACGAAAAATAAACCAAGTGTAAAAACAAAGCAAAATAAACAAAGCCAAAAACTGGTAAAGAGTCCACCAAGTCGAGAGTGGTTCGGCCATTGAAAGGAGTGATATCAACACACCAAAACTAACTACATACAACAATTTACAACAAAATTAAAACCAAACCAAAAACCAATTAAGAGGTGACTAAGTTGAGAATGGTTCGGCCTATAGGCAAAAGGTAGTAACAAATTCTTGAAAACCAATTTCTTGTTGACGAGGCACTTTATTACTCATCTGCACGGTAGTGGAGTTAAGTCAATACACAATTTAAAAAAAAAAGGAGTGATTTCATATCAAAAACCAAAACTGGTAAAAGGCGCCGCCAAGTTCCGAATGGTTCGGCCCTTCAAAGGAGTGATATCAACGCACCAAAACATTCGCCAACTTAATCGCACCGAATAATACTTTGGACGTTAAATGAAAACATGAACATTGCTACCGAAAGTAGCAATGTTCTAGTTCTTAAGCGGTGCGATTAACTTCGCGAATGTTTTGGTGTGTTGATACCACTCCTTTGAAGGGCCGAACCATTCGGAACTTGGCGGTCCCTTTTGCCAGTTTTGGTTTTTGATATGTATATTTGAAGCGATTAATTTTGTATTCTTGTCTTGATGTTTTAGTGACGCTAAATATATAGTTTTTATCTCCATGATGCTAAGCGCTTCCTGTTACTTGATGACAGCGCCCTCTGGCGGTAAATCGTTGAAAGCAGGTACTTCTTTTGCCCAATTGCTTACCATTGTCAGAAAAGAGTGGCACAACCTATATATTCTTCTACCCTGGAGTAGATGAAGACAGGAACAGTTTAGTTGAAGAGCTTCAATCCGAAAACCCAGAATCTTTGACATACGTAGTCGACAGCAAACAAAATATACCGTGCTGATTGTTAATTAAAAAGTGTTGATTATTGCATTTAAATGCCTCGTTTGTTACGGCTTTGAGGCCCAGTACTCTACACAGTGGCTACTCGAAGACGTCCAATAACAAATATAACTATAGTGTCCGCGGCCTTTCTTGAGTTCTCCGCATAACGAATACAGATAATCGATTATACGTTTTCAGTAGCAGAGTGCCTTGTTGGTATCCAAGATGGTTACAAAAACAATGGCGGCTATCGATTAAAGTCACGCCCTCCAGGAAGACGTAGCCGATCATAAAATACTTGGCAGGACTCAAGATACACCGCGCACATAATAGTTATGTTAAAAAAGCACATGCGTTACTTTTCTTAATGGTATCAAATAAAAAAAAAATGAAACAATTCGATTTGCCCGAAGCGCCATCCTCGACCTCACAGTTGAGACTCACAGAAACCTCAACTATAATTCCTAGTCATCATTTACTTACCAACTGCTATAGGTTGTACCACATTATGTTTGGAGGACCGTAGGACGCTGCGTTTCCTTACAGTAATGGTCATCGTGGCTGGGCGGTGAGAGAGCTCAGCCTGGTTGCTTGCGGTTTGGGGATCTGGTCGACCTCCTGAAAGGGGGACCTTGGCAAAGTAGCCGCCAGGACTGCCAGGAAGGTTAGTGTGAGAGGCCACTACGCTCCTTCAACGGCTATGGGAGCTATTCTGGCAAATTCTGGACAATCTTTCGACCCCTACGACGATCGGATATTTCCCGGATCGAATCCCCAGGTTGGCGCCTCCCTTTACCAGATATTTCTTCTTCGCTAAAAGTTTTGGGTAATGTTCAAAATTGAGCCGGTTCAGTCACACGAGCATTAAATTGCTTCAGCTGACTTAAGGCTCAAAGGAAATTAATTTTTTTTAATACAAAAAAAAAAAAAAAGTACGAGTGCAAACACATGTGGCTATCACATTTATAGACACTGTAAGAGTCTACAAGTGGGATATTTACATGTTTTTGGCACTCGTCGTGGAAGGAAACGTGGCGCTATGCAGTCAGTTTCCTGCTAAAATATAATATGGAACAAACTATAAATTCGGTAGTTTCTTAGCGATTGTTATGGAGCATTAGAACTGTGTTTAACGAATAACCATGGCAACGAGGCACTGGAGATGGTCGTCTCGAGGCTCGAGTCACGAAGTTGAATCCATTTAACATTACGTCACCAATTCATGCCAAGAAGAAAACAATTCCCATTGTAGTAAAAAAATTCGGACGTGACCTCCAACTGCCAGAATTTGATGGTTCGTATACGTAATGCGACAAACCTAAAACAGACGCCATGTTTTCTACCGTCGGTTGATCACTACCGGAAGTTGTCCTTATTGGGGGAAAAGCCATATTTTGGAAATAGCAAGTAATGACGACAGTTGGAAGCAATGATGTGTAAATGAATGTGCTTTATTATTTTTCTTTGTTGTCATTTTTAAATTTAACTACATTTAATTTTCGATGTATTGCCGACTTACCCAAAAAGAAAGTTTCAACTTTGTTCGTAAAGCCAGACAGACTAGTTTCATGAATATACACTAAGGGCGCATTTACGCAAAGACTTGCAACGTAAGTTTCTCGCTCACTATAGAGCAGTGACACGACGTAGTATTATTGTATATAACTCTATGCTGGAGCCTTAATGGGTTAGCTGCAAGGGGCACTGCAGAGAGAAACAGAAGGGCGTCATACTGAAGCCGATGCTGTTAAGAGTGATTTCTTAGACCTAAAATGCGCGATTTTTGTTGTTGGAGAAAACAACGTTATTTTAAGACTAAGAAATCCGCTCTGCCGTTGTTTTTTCCTCCATTTTTATGTAGTGCACCTTGTAGTTATGCCCTCCAAAACCCATACTGGTGCCAATATGGCGGCAAATGTCACAGCTCTATAGCTTTTACTTGGTTAATGCTAAATCTGATGGCTGCTTCTCGCCTTTACCGGAGCATGCGGCTTTCGAGTTGTCTATTCGTAGTAGCCATGGCAACGACGCGGACGCAGATTTTTTGGCATGAAAGCGTCGATTGATGACGACAAGAAAACAAATATTTACTTCAGCACAAGACAGCGGACTGATTTGTGGATGCCAGCATTCGATGGTTTGTCTTCGACTCGATAACCCCGAAATGGACTCCGTGTTGGATTTTGACTTCTCGCTGCGAGAAGCTATTTATTCTTCAGTCGTCTGCTTACTGCTAGAAGCTGTTCTTTGAGCGAGAACAGCAAATTTTGGAAATAGCGAGAAGTAACGATAATGTTGAACAAGGCTGCGCTTAGTTCTTGATCCTTGTTGTGCTTTTTTTGAGGGATAGGTCACAGTATTTTTGGCTCTAAAGTGGAGGGGGGGGTGTCAAGACTTTTTCAGGGTCGTATGAGCGTTATCTAAAATTTGGTGGTTACATTTTCATTTCATCGCTCCTCCCCCCTCCCCCCCCCCCAAGTCATAAATAATTGACTATTGGGCTACTGTATTGAGATTCACGAAACCCCTTTTTTCGCTACAGTTTTATAATACCATGAAAATTCCTTTATTTAAACCCTGGAAAACGAGAACCATCATATACGCACCCCTCCCGCCCTTCTTATGATAAACGTAGAGCCTCAACCCTTTTTCGTTTTTATAAGCTTTGCGAAAAACCCAGACTATGTTTCGCCATACATAAAGCAAAAAAAAAAATAATAATAATAAGCATCACGAAGGGTAAAGAGAGAGAAAAGATGAAAAACGAAGAAATACGTAAAAAGGAAGAACGTTCGTGCCCGTCATGTCCCTTTTCCACCCCCTCCCCACCGGTCCACGGAATTTTCGATCGGAATTTTCTTTATTATGGATGGAAAACTCGGTTTGTGGGGCCGTACGCAGAAGCCAGCATTAAGAGGGGGGGGGGGGGTTATTGGAGGGGGACGTTCGGCCAGCGCGCGCCAGCGAATGAACCAACGACCAAACGCACGAGCGTAAAGTCGAGCAGACAGGGCTGGCGGCATTCTTTCGAAATTTGCATACATCAGCATAAATTTCGATGGCGTATGGAATAACTGCAGTGCATAGCATTTCGCGCTATCGCGCCCCGAGCCACGCATGATACATTCAAGATCTCTATATTACGGAGAGACAGGGCGCATGTGGACTCTGGAGAAATGTAATTCCAGTTCTGGCTTTCATGTTGATGCGCGCTCGTCCTAGTCTAGATAAATATATAGATATATATGTGTCCATGTCACTGCGTATGTGTATGTATGCGCGTCTGTTTGCGTAATATTGAATGCGGTTCGATCTGAGTTAATCGAAATTTAAAGGGCATTGGCTGAATTATATATGCACTTCGTTTTGAAAATTTCAGTGAAACTTGGTAGCTACGTGTGAAATTAAACCTGGATCCTGTTGTGCAAACATTGGGTATAGAGAAGTGACATTTGCCGCCATATTGGCACCAGTATGGGTTTTGGAGGGCATAACTACAAGGTGCACTACATAAAAATGGAGGGAAAAACAACGGAAGAGCGGATTTCTTAGGCTTAAAATAACGTTGTTTTCTCCAACAACAAAAATCGCGCTTTTTAGGTCTAAGAAATCACTCTTCACAGCATCGGCTTCCGTATGACGCCCTTCTGTTTCTCTCTGCAGTGCCCCTTGCAGCTAACCCATTAAGGCTCCAGCATAGAGTTATATACAATAATACTACGTCGTGTCACTGCTCTATTTGAAAACGCTCTCAAATAGTAAGTTAGGTTAGTCATATAAAAGACCCAAAGCTCATTAAATGCGTGTGTGTGCGAAAAAATTATCAAACAATAATTTGAGCATCGTTTAACACACAACAGGATAATAAAGAAAAATTAAATTAGCGATTAATTAACTGAAAAATCACGCAACTAAGAGAAATAAGTAATAATAAAGAAATAACTAGATAAGTCCCTTCAGTAGTCGGCTAAAAGAAGATGGAAATATGTTATATCGTTATGGATGTAAAAGGCTTTTTTTTGCAAAAAATTGGGAGTAAAGTTCAGAATTAAGGAAAACGAAACAACAGAAAAATGTAATCATTGTGTTGGTTAAAGTTTTAAAAGTTGTAGCAACACAACGGGATTTCACGAAAATTGTGATTTTATTGAAGTGACAATGTGTTGCAATAACAGACTTGAGACGTAATCTTGTAGAATTAATAAACAAAAACGGAACGTTAAATGTTTAGAGTAAGGATCTAAAAGTCAAAACCTAGAAGGAACACGGACAAGCTTTGACAGTCAGGGTCTACGTGTAAAATTTGTCAGTAAGAGGCTGGAAAGCATTAGACCCTTACTACCCGGTGGTTAGATTAGTTCTAGTCTCTTCGGACTGAACGTGTGTATGAACGGTTGCAGCAGGTTTTCTTTGTTCTTAGAATATTGTTTTGGAACTTTAATAACACAATTTTCTTGTGAAGTTTGGCATTTTGTCTTTTGATGCTTTAGAATTTTTTATTATATTTCGTAGATTTATGGTAGAGGATTATCATAATGCTCTCTGCTACGAATATGCTGGCATGTTACTAAATTGAAAAATAATTTTCAACGTAAAGCAAAGCAGGAAACGTATAACCATACCACTTGATCATCACATGGGTCATTGTAGGATGATTTCCAGTTTTTCGTGAAAATGTATTTATTGCTGACCACCGGGTAGTACGGGTCTAATGCTTTCCAGCCTCTTACTGACAAATTTTACACGTAGACCCTGACTGTCAAAGCTTGTCCGTGTTCCTTCTAGGTTTTGACTTTTAGATCCTTACTCTAAACATTTAACGTTCCGTTTTTGTTTATTAATTCGTGTTACTTTTAGAATTGCAGCTAAACTGTAAAACAGTGCAGTTGACGGTCAAAGCTGATAGTTTAACACAAGAGACCCTAGGCTGACCCTTACTAATCTGGCTATCGCCAATGGTAACAATAGAAACAAATCCTTTAATCTTCAGTCTATGTCTCGCAGCTGGAGTTTGCTAATTGGTATTGTTGCATAATAACAATGTTTAAAACAATGTAAAACAATCAATCTTGTGGTTTAGAGCTCCGTAACCCCTGAACCACTTGACCAATTAGAAAAGTCCTTATGAAAAGGGCACATCTACAGAGCAATACCTGTAAAATGAGCTAAGAACCAGCTTTATAGGACAAATGGTTTGACCTGTAGAGAGGACAGACGAAAGTATCCCCAGAACAACAACAACAAAAAGAAGCAGAACAAGAAGTTGTCTATTTGGCCCCTGTCTTCATCTCGGGTTTGGCTGGACCGAATTACACAATTTTTGGACTGCAGACAGGCCTTTACTAGTCAAGGCTAGATTCCAAATTTGGCTTAAATATGTTTACTTTTGAACGAGTTATAAGCTTTTAAAGTTGAGAGTTTAACACAGAGATCCTAGGTCGACCCTTACTAACACTGGCTATCGCCAGTGTTAATATGGAAATTTTAACCGTACATTAATTATTATTAGCCACTGGGGAAATTATTTGTAAGCCAAGTAAAACATCGCAGTGGAAGCGTTTCGTCAGAATTTAATGTGTGATCAGTAATCGTGAAAGTCCATGCTTTCGAAAGGCGTTATACAATAAAGCGCTTCATCTTAAAGGGATATACCTCCCAGCGCCATTTTTCTCGATACTCCACATCAAGTACGGCCCCAAAGGTCTATTTACTTATCGTTAGTCTTTCCCTTGCTAAAAACCCGTTTTAAAATATGGCGTCTAGAAGATTTTCTGTTGAATATTGTTAACTATATTTAAGAACGACCCGTAACTATATGATGCATTGCGCGCGTACAATAATCATGACGTTTCATCTCTGTGTGTACATCTACTAATGTTCTAATAATTATCATGAGATCTAAAATCTGATAGACTAATGCGGTAAAAATTAAAATTAATTATTCCAATAGATCGCCGAAGCAAGATTATAAGACACTAGCCCAGAAAATTATAAATTGTGATTTTAAAATACGAGAATCATTCCGGTTTGTGACGACACAATCGTTGACTTGATTCTGTCTCGTGCACGATTCACAAAGCCAACCGAGACAGCAGCTATGCGAGGAACGCAGCTACCACCCCAGCCGACCTTGGCACTGTAATTGGTGGGATGATGATCTGCGCGTAGCTGTAATTTGGTACGCGGAATGTTATAAGGCAGGCCGGGTGTCCATTTAATGTTTTTTAAACTTTCAGTAAATACCTTTCTTGCAAAACATATCGTAAATTAAACGTACAAAATAGATTTTAAGCCAACAGCACAGAGAAAACCAAAATTCCCAGCCTAAAAAGACAGGAGTACCCGCGACTGGCACTAGGGGTCAGCAGACAGTGTCACTTGTAGCTTTAGCTGCCAGCAAGATGGCGACCTAAGGGTGACAACTTACCCAGTTGAGCCTCTCCGCAGTGCTATTTATGCTGAATAATTAGTATGTATGCTTTGATAAAAAGTGATGGAAAGAGCCTTTGAAAGATCGAAAAGGGAGTGAATAAGTAAGTTATTGCTTAGAAACGAACGGTCATCGATTTTGAACCCACGGCTGCGATTATTGGCCCGGCTCGAGTATGGAAAGGTCGAGGGCGAGGCCCGAGACTTTTGCTTTCGAGAGCCGGGCCAATAAACGCAGCCGTGGGTTAAAAATCGATAACCGCTCGGTTTATAACCAATAAGTGTTTTATACTGCGGTTGGGACGTCAAGCTAACTCGCCTTTAATTAAAATGTGTTTGTGATTTGTGAAAATATCTCGATATGAATGAAGGTCATTCCATTTTAGTTTATGGAGGGCGGATGGTTGGTAGACGGACGAGTCCTTTGCGTCAAGTTTGTGGAGGGAGGGGGAGTCGGTGCGAAGGAGACGAACGCGTCGTTTCGCCATATTTCATGCTAGCAAGCTCGCTCGTGTTTTCGAAGCTTTTCGGAGTGAAAAAACTTCGATAAGAGGCCGCAGGGATAGAATGACAATCTGGGAAGGTATGTAATTCATTTTGCGCGTTTATAGTTTGAGAATTGTTTAAAAAAAATACGGCAATAGGGTTTCGGTAAGGATGAAGGTCATTGCATTTACTTTGTGGGGGGAGGATGGGGGGGGGGGGGGAGTTACGCGGAGTGAATAAGCTTAGCTTTGGGCCAGACATGTAAGAGTTAGCAGGACTAGGATTTCATTCCTTTTAAGTAATTCGTTCTGTACGTTTTTATTGCGTTAGGTTTTTTTTGCACGCTGTATTTGGTTGTTGGTGTGTGCGTTTCAGTCTGTTAAATCCTGAGTTTATTTATGTTTTTAATTGCTGCATTTTAATAACCCTAGTTAATAAGCTTCTCAGAACAACAACAAAAAAAAATTCAACTACTGAAAAAATAAACAATTATCGGTTGGTACCTGAAAAAAATTGAAATAAATAATGCAGGTTTTACCTATGGCTTGTTGGTCCCGCTTGCAAGGCTGCGCTTAGGTTCGTTGGGTCTGGGTGCCCCCTTGGTGGAGTGAGGGGGGGGGGGGGGGGGGGAGACTGCCTGTGGAGTTTTCGGTTGCCCATGGTGATCCGTCCGCCAAATCCCTGGGACTGGTGCGGTGGGCTTGTGAGTGTGTTTCACCTTGGGCTTGGGGTCCCCAAATTTTCAAAAGCTCAAACTTAATTAGTAAAGGCGGTATAGCCTTTACTGTAAAGTTTGACCTCGGTATCCCATGTTAAAGCTGAAATTTGGAAGATTTCTCTGCCGTCGTTCAACATTTTCTACTGAAATTTGGTGTATAAGCCTTGTGGGACTTGGCCAACACGTGTACCAACTTTTATTAATTTCCGATTTGTCAGAATTGGAGATCTGGACTTGAGCTGGAATCGTGAGTTTCATTTTTGTCTTGTACGGTGGAGGTGGTGATGGACTTTGGACACGTTTATACAATATTCTCTACAGACTAAACCATTTGTCGTAGAAAGCTGGTTCTTAGCTCGTTTGAAAGATCTACTTCCGAAGATGTGTGTGTCCTTTATAGAAATAGAAATTTCAATTGGTCGTCCCGTTCCGGAGTTACGGAGTCCTGAACGATCCGATTTATTGTTATACATTGTTTTAAACATACATGCCAATCAGAAAACGCCAGACGGAAAGTGTAAGCAAATGTTAACAATGCTGGTGAGCCCAATAATTTACCCGCGCGTAAAGAAGAAGCATTATCCCTATTACGAATCATCATAAGCCGTGTATATATATGATTGAAGTCCTCTCTCCTCTGACTGGTATTTCGTTTTTATTTTCAACTATATTTCCAGGATTTCAAGGAGTCGCACGAACCCTGAATTAGTTAATCTGTAGGTCTGTACTAAGCACACTAAAAGTATGGTTTTTACGATTGTTCAACGACGTCCTTTAGCCAAGTAGAATGAACCAATCAGACATAGTGTTCTAAAGTCAGCACTGTAAAAACATGTGAATACAGCAGTAAGGTTTCACGTTGGCTAAACAGTACAGGAACACTGCGGTCTGTGAAACCTTACAGGAAAGTTTATTTGTGTTACTTTGCTGTTTTGACTTCGGATCAGTTAAACCTTACCTTAAACTTCAAACGAGCTCGTTTTTGTTTTCTAATAATATTTAATGTTTGCTATTCATCACTTCCAGCCTGATCCAGTTTTATGTAATGTTGGTTGAGAGTAACTTGAAAACCCATTTATACAGGTTCAGTTGTACCCGCAAAACAAAACTTGATAAGGGTTCCCGCCAAGCTTTTCTACCGTTCGAAGTCGTGAAAACCAGACTTCTTCTAAGGTTAAATGAAATAAGGACGGGGAAGCCCAAGGCTCACAAGAAATAACTAAATACAGATGCAAACCTATTTACGTTGCCTTTTGGACTTATATGTCAGACTGCCTGAGCGGGGAATCGATCCCAGGACCTTTGAAATCTGTCAGTCTGGCTCAGCGGTAGGACCTTGGCCTTTGATTTCAAAGGTCCTGAGTTCGATTCCCCGCTCAGGCAGTCTGACATATAAGTCCAAAAGGCGTAAATGAAATATATGAAAACTGCTTACTGCGCATTTAACGTCTTTGTCGGTGGGATTAACTTGGCGAGAGAGCTTGACGTTTGATGTCACGACTTCAAACGGCCGAAAAGCTTTGTGAGAATCCTTAACTAGTTTTGTTTTGGGGAGATACCACAAAATGTTGGTCTAAATTGATAAAATCCATTTTTTTTTAAAATAATTACGAGATGAAAAAGCCAAGCCAGCTTTAGGGCACGTTTACGCAATCACTCGCTTTTGCATTCTCGCAGCTAGAAGCTAGAAATCACCTCAAATTCCAACATGGCGGCGGTTTTATGTCCGCCTCACAACGAAAACAGAAAATAGCGTGAGTTCAGAAGTGTTTGGGAAAATTGTTTCGTCATGAAGAATTCTTTATATTATTGGCACGGATTATAAGACTGCAAGTATTTAATCAAACGATGTCGGATTTAGCTAATCCATTTAGCGTTGTTACCATGGCAATGTCACCTTTGCCATCGCGATTGAGTTCTAGCTGCGAGAAGGCGAGTCGCTGCGTAAACGCGCCCATACGGTTCCTTTCTTTCTCTTTCTGGCTTTAGTGCCGTTTTGAGGGCAGCAGTAAGGTTCCACGTGGTCTTAACACTTCAGCAATACTGTGGTACCTGAAACCCTACATTTTTACTGTCTTTTCTCGAATTCTGGCGTATTGTTTTTTGTTTATTGTATCGTTCCATAACAGAAAAGGATACAAGGATTTCAGTAGACAATAGGTCCTATTTTATGTTTATGTTGTGTCTTCGCTGGTGAAGTACTATGACGTCCAGGCCATACTACTCCGTTCACAGCAATATTTGTTCTGAAGAACTTTTTGTTTTGCTTTTACAAAAAATGTGAACAGCAACTAGACTTAGTTTTGCTAACCCATGCTTCCTTCTTGCATAATTCTCCCGCCAGGGGGTGTCGATTTACTTTTTCGTAGACTAACCGCAACGCCATCTTTTTCGATAAAATCCAGCCGAGCGGAGGTAGAATTAGCGGTTACGACCTATCCTACACCTTTTTCGAACTTGTTTTTTTTT
>JAHWFP010239228.1:0-24701 GCA_023313725.1 Lithobius niger | reverse complement strand
GCCCCTACAAACTCATGAAATCATTAACTTCGTGTGTGCAAGGCACGAGGGAAATTACCTGCCAATAAAAAGCACAAATATGTTTAACGGGCCAAAACATAAGTGTTATACAAAATTTGATAATTTCCAATACCTCACGTGATATTTAGTTAGAGAATGTCTCATCAATACCTTAATGAGCAGTAGCGAAGCGGAGCCTTGTTGCCTGAAGAAGCTTATCTAGTATATGACTGGTACTCTGGTAAAGTCCATGTCACAAATTCCTCTAGTGGCTTTGGAATTTATTCTGGACATTAACTTTGCCCCTGCGATGATCAGTTTTCTCGGATTGAATACTCGGGTTATTCCTCCCATTGCTAAACTTCTATATCCTTCTAAAACATCTAGTACTGTTCAAAATTGAGCCTGTTAATCGATAGAAACAATGTGCTTCAAATTACATAAACTACCAGGCAATTTATTATATAAAAAAAAATCATTATTCTGCTCTCTAGATTATGCAATTGTTTTATTTGATTTTATTTATGCAGATTTTTTTTATTTTTAAATGCATAATTCAGTGTTTTTTTGTTTTTTTTTTATTTAGTGTACATAGTAAACTAATTCAAATACCGTAACTTTTAGCACTAGGACGTTTTACTGATGCGAAACTTTTGACAATAATGATTGCAAATAGACCTAAATACTCTGTCAAATTCAAATTATGGAACTATTCTTCACAATGATGTTCCCCAACGTAATATTGACATTTTTACTGAGCTTGCTCAAGGACAAAATTGTCGGTCAGAAAAACAGAGCAGCCCGTCACACTAAAAATCTGAATGACTTTTTTAATTAAATTTTTATTTTAACAGTTGCGTCATAATAAATAGTGGTACAGATTTTTGACTTTTTATTAATTGTAATAGTAAATATAAAGTCGAATAGTACTACAATCGAGTATAATAAATTAGAAAACAACACTTCAAATTTGTTGAAAGCTTGCATTACCAGATGTGGCGATTTAGGCCTAACGATGGCAGCATCCTACGTAATCACTAGTGTTGCAAGGTTATACACAAACTTACAACACACAGCACATTTCTAAAGAATAGCCATCATGATTTCTGGATGTAAGAAAATACCTACTTTTATTTGAAATGAATACAGGAAACGCATCGTAACATGTCCACAATGTAACGTTTGAAGCGAGTGACAGCCAGAAATGGTGTCAAATCCAAATAGCTCCGGCCATGTTTTGTATCACCTTGTACAGGCCATTGAAAGCTATAGGGTATTCCCTTATTGATTAAGTGTAAATTTAGAACAAAATAAATTTAACACTTAACAATGGCTGAGAGTGATAACACAATTTTAACTCTGTAAAGCTACTACAGTCTAATCATTTGAGTCAGTTGGTTGACAAAATGGTAGTACAGAATGACGAGTACAAATTTCTGTCACGGAAATTTTATCTCGTTGTACATTGATTTTCTGAGAGAACTACTTGACAGAAATACTTTTATTTTGAAAAAGAGAATGAAATTTTGGAGAGACAACTAACACATACTGTTATCCATTGTTTTTAACTTGGCTCCTCCTCGTACTAAAAACATCAATATCTTGCTAGCTCGTGACGCCTTGCTGACAGATCAGTAGCTATCGAGTTTTTTCGTACCTCTCAATAATTATTTCCCTCAGAGCACAAGCCCTTAACAGATGATGGCTTTGCAATTTATAATCTCGTCATTGTATCATTTCCTTGTCTCTTTTCTTAAGGGGGCACCTACTCTAAACTGAGGCCTAACTTTACATTTTTTTTCTTTTAGAGTAATTGCCCTAGAGTCATAAATTTTTTTAGCCTTAAAGTGTGTTGAAATACGAGTCTAGGACATATTTAAAATTTTTAATTAGTCTATTTTTGTGGGAGTACTGTACCGGTACATTTTTGGTAGATTTTATTACAGTTTTGTACTGCTACCTTGGTAACGTCGGCAAAAATTGTTGCACATGAACAAGATTGGGCTCTAAATCATCAGTATACATAGGGCTATCATGTGAACCAAAATAATTTTGATACAATTTTTTATATTTTATAATATAATCACAATTGGCGTACACTATAAAATTAGATAGCTAAAATTCTGAGATTTTTTAAAAACTACACCAGAAGTGTGTAGAAGCATGATTTTGGTTCACTTAATAGTCACCACACCTGGGAACTTGTGTAAAAAATTTCAAGTTATTATCTCAATTCTAAGTAAAGTTAGGATGTTTTTAGTGATTGACCGCTAGCGATATTCACGTTCCGAGAAAATCAAGTTTGAACGTGAAACTTATAACCTTATGTAAAGCTAAACAAATAAAAAAAAAATATGTTTTTAGCCATAAAAGGTCTCGGTTAAATAAAAAAAAATGTTGTACCATGTAGAATACATGTAACTACACCAAACTAACCTAACAAAGAAAAACATTTTTGGGGATTAATTTTCGGGTAGGTGCCCCCAAATTCCGAGTGGTTTGGAAAGGGTATCTAATGGTGTTCATTCCATTTGAATAGTTGCTGGAAGGTACATGAAATTTATTAATGGCAGTCAACTTGGGATATCTGTATACCAAGAAATGAAGAAGTGCATAAGAATAAATAATAGTACTACAAGCTACAACCAGTCTCCATCAAATAAAAGCTCTTGACCCAAAGTGTACTCATTATCTTATAAATTAATTTCAGACAGATCTTTTAAAGTGTCAAGATACGAGAATTGGGAGTCCAGAGACATCTCATGGAATTTCGGGAGGAGAACGAAAAAGACTTGCTTTGGCTTCGGAGGTGAGACATAAATAGTGAGGTTAATTTCTTTGATTGTTTATGTTACCCGAGTCAAACAAATGCTCGTATACGAGAATCAACTCGACGTTGAACCTATAATAATAATAATAATAATAATAATAATAATAATATCCCAATTTATTTGCCATTAGCAGAAAAAGGGTAAAGAATGGGGGTTCAGTTGACCGCTGACAACTCGTCCCGTTTCCATAAGATACGGTAATGTCAAATACAGAATCCAGCCGCAAAAAGTAAGGGCTTCACACTCGGTTGTTCAGTAGTCTCCTAAAGGCGGATGCCAAAGGGGTAGAGACAGACTCCTGGACATTTTAGAAACTGCATAAAAAAGTGTATGAAATGGAGAAAATAGTGGAGATATGATCTGGGAAACCTTAGATCACAGCAGAGGACAAGAGACTGTCCAGATTAGGCCAGAATATCCAGTAGGTTATAAGATGCTTGATATCGCCTTACACTAATTTGACTGGCAGGTACTTTTTACAAGGTCCTTTCCGGTATCTGACCAGATTAGCTTACGTGAAGCAGGTAAGCTGAGCTCTACCATCACCATCATTAAAAGCTAACTTTACATCAAGAGTTTTAAGACTCCTTTATGAAACAGTGATGGCGTGAAAGTTTGTATTGTTACATAGCAATGTTCAAATGATGTAACGAATGATACCATAACGGAGCAAACCAAGCAGTATTATTGAAATATTAAAAAATTCTTACACAAAGTTCCTTTTCGTTTATGGTTCTTTCTATTTAAGTTTGGATTCACATTTTTTGAATAAAGACAGAAACTTTTGAGTAAATATCTTGCCATGTAATAAACGTTACGAGTCACGTTAGTTTTGGAAACGGTAAGAGGTAATAAAGTAAACGTGCTATAATTCTTTATGCAAACTATCATTCCTCATTCACCTCAGCGTTTCCGCTAATATAATGAAATTTTTGTATAAACCTTTCTTTTTCTTAGATCTTAACAAATCCAAAAATATTATTTTGCGACGAACCCACGTCTGGTCTGGATGCGTTCTCAGCACAAAAAGTTGTTGCTTTACTGCAAAAGATGGCTGCCAACAATAAATGCATCATCTGTTCTATCCATCAACCTTCATCCGAAGTGTTTGCCATGTTTGACAGGTTGGTTAACCACTCAGCCATGGTGAAGAAATATGTGAGCGCTTCTTCTCTTCCTCATACTATGCAACTTCAGGTTACAGGTCTGGTATTCAATAGCAGTCGTGCAAATGTTAGATTTCTAATGATCTAATAAACTTCTAATAATTTCTTCTGTCCAAAAGTGGAGTTTAAAGAAAGATTTTTCTCCTCTAAGGTTGTGCAAACCATTACTGGTCATGGGAACTTAAGGGAATATCTTAACAGAATTAAGCGCAAGCCGGATCCCTGTTGTGAGTGTGGCCATCCCATTGAAGATCGTGACCACGTCCTTCACCAGTGTGACTTGCCATTCCGCTCTGGCGCACGTTCCAAGTTTCTCTGTGAGGTTGTGCCCGCTGGTTTCAGTTGGAGCAGGCCCGAAGAATGCCTGCAGGAGTTCCGGGGAGTTTTTAGTGACCTTTGCAGTAAAATTATTAGGAACAATGAGTTTGAAATGGCTGGCTGAACCTTGATAACCCTTTGCCCAGTGGATGCGGGTGGTCTTTTGGATTCTTGTTTTTTGTGTGCTTTTTCTTTAACTTGGGTCAAGTTTTACTGCTGCACAGCTTGTTTGCTTCAAGGGTTTTTCCTTTGGGTCTCCGGCGCTATGTCCCGAGTGGATGGGTGCGCGACAAATCTTTTAGTGATCTAATAAACTATTAAACGCTAAGCTTGTTAAGTAACTTTGCCTCCCTGCCCTTTAACCATCGCTGTGAGGTCTCAAATGTGAGGGATGACGTATGAATAACTCAGAAGGCAAGGTTGATTGGGATAAAAGTTCCATACCTGACACGAAGCACAGAGCTTTTATTACAAACGGTCTTGTTTACAACAGATGCTTGCTTGTATGCAGTGGCGTGCATAAACCCCTAAGATGGCAGGGGCTAACTTTTGGTAAAATGGTATAAGCAAGGCCAACTAGGGTAATATCTATGTTAGCTTGCTTTCCATTACAGGTCAGAAACAGTTAAGCAAGATTATGATATCAACATATTTTTGCAGGCACCATAGACTCGCAGCACATTCTACATTCATCGCTTGCTTGGTTTTACCGTGAAAGTCACCAAAACGTTTTTGTTGCCAACATAAATTATTTTTGTTTTACACAAATAGTGCATTTTTCTAAAAAGGTAGGGGCAATGCCCCTTGCCCCTCCCCCTCCCCTGCGTGTACCATGGTCCCAAAGAAAAAATTAATGTACCAACCGAATTCAGCAGCAAAGGATGCGAGTAAAATAATCTTCGGATTGCAACAGAGCCTGTTTTAGTCATCACTTAAAAATGGATTTAAAAGGGATTATGGCAAAGGATTAAATAGCGGTAGATGAATATCGTTTCGTGACTCTACTTGATATGGAGCATTCAGAAAAGAATGATGCACGTCTCACTAGAAAGAATGATGTGCATGATGCACATCATTTTATTTTGTAAAGCTACATTGCGTTTCGTTGATATCGTAAATCGCCTATTAAACTTAAATCCATAAAAAAAATGAGTGGGCCGTAACAAAGTTCTAATTCGAATCTTACTTCTATCTGTCCAGGAAAGGTGTTTCGGCCCAACTCCATCACGGAAAATTTGGCATTTATACGCTTTTTCATGCACGTGATCTGGGTTCGGTCTAGTGTTAACGCAATGCCATTTGTTCAGGAATTTGAGTTTATTAGTTTACTAGTTTGTTTAATTTGCGTTATGAATGATGCTTGTAGTAATTTTTGGTGCATAAAAACCACGATTGAAGGGGATAAAACGTTGATGTCCTCGAATGTATGAAGCTTTTAGTCAATTTCTAGCGGAAAAAAATACGATCTAAAATGCTTTAAGGTCAGAAATCATGAAATGATCTAGTGACAGCCCAGCTGTAAGTAGGGTATTTCACGATTTCTGACCTTAAAGCATTGTAGGGTGGTGGGCCGTTGCTTTGCCAGGGCTGTTAATCGGCGATTTACGGTATTTCTGATCTAGTTGTTCGTCAAGAGTGTTGTCACTAATTTTGTGTGTAAAATGCTTTAGTCAGAATTCATGTTAACGTTTTGCAACGTCACAGTTTGTGTTTTTCGTATTGATATACCTTGTTAAGTATTTGTTCGATCTGCTCCATTTTCAACATAGTCGTTGGTGCAGATAACCCCCCAACATTCTTTTACCCTTGGTCCGACAGTGTTAATGTTAAACTAGGGGTGATTTACTTACATAAACTTGTATTACTCAGAGTATTGCTGTTGGCTGAAGGAAGAACTGCATTCTTTGGTTCGACATCTTCGGCCCTCAACTTTTTTGAAAAGTAAGTGATGCCAGTGGTTGAGCTGGAAATTGATTTATATAAGCTATTTTCCTAATTGTGCCATCGAATTTGTAGCCAAATTATCCTGATATTAGTTAAATCAAAATTGAGACCAAACAAAATTGTATCAAGCACATTTCAATCATCACTAATGTATCTGGTCCAAACCAAACTTGCTGTAGTTAAGATGTAAAAAAAAAAATCTACTTATTGAAAAAAAAACTATTGTGATTCGAACCACAATTAAGTTTTAATATTTAAAGAATTTGGTTGTCGCATGGAAATTTTTTTGTCGAAATCAATTCAGGTTAGGATTTTAGCTTGTCAAAATTGTAGTTTACATCTAAGAGTTTGCATCTAAAACCCAAATTATGGGTCGTTTTTCAAACATCTTATAATCCAATTTCTTAGTCAAACTGCAGTAATTGTGGCAGTTTGGTGATTTGGCTAGTGATATCTGAAACCATGAGTGATGTAGTAAAATTGTTCATACTATGATGTCTTAGGGTTTCATACCCAAATTGTAAAGTTGTAACTCGTCGGGCTATAAAAGTGAAAGAAAAAGTCATCGAAAAGAAAAAGCCTTTGCCTGGTATATTCAAATATCTTTGAAACGTATTCGAAGTTTCACCCTTCGTCCTCAGTGGTACCATATGCCAACACCCCAAAACCCATACAATCACAAGACTATAGCCTTAGGGTGGATTTATAAATTAAAAGCAGTGAATAGCAACGTTTCACTTGGTGTGCAAGGCTTGTGCTAGAGAAGCCGACGCTACACGCTACTTCGTTTATAAATTTTGAACGCATGGCCTTGCTAATGCTGGCCGCTACTTTGACTCAACTATGCTGTTTCACAACTTTACCCTTCTACAGCGGCAAGATTCGAAGACATATGGGTTAAGGCCACTGTAATTAAGATATTTAGCCATCTATTTTGAGCATTCAACCTTTTAGTACACCGTGTTTCCTTTCTTGTGGCATCGATGGAATCTGTTGATTCCGCCATTTTCTTATCCCAGCATGCAAAAACTAAACATGCGAGCATCAGTTGACACTCACCGATCTAGGTCCAGTTGATATTCGTCTGACGCTCGAAAACACCAAAACGTGAGCGTTGCTTTGCCTACTCCATATTTATGAATGCTTGTGCTTCAGCATTGAGCATCGAAAAAGCTACTACTTTCAAGCATTGAGCGTTACGCATACGCGTTGAAATCAACTTTATAAACACGCCGTTACACCCATCCAACCTGGGTGGGAGGTCTTTATACAGCTTCGAGACTAACATCTCCCATTCTTGTGTCTTGCTCCATCGGCAGGGCTGCGTTTATTTGCAAGTAGGGGTCATTGTTGGCTTGAGAGTAATTACAGGCTACATGCAGTCACTTTCAGTCACTGCACTGCATGCTAAAGCAGGGCTGATTCCTTTGAAGATTAATAATTGCTGCTTTGCCTTGTTCTCCGTGAGTCAAGCTGTTAGTTACCTGATGGGGGGAATACTGAACAACTACTGTACCTTGCCAGCTGGGGCTTTGGCCGTCCTGTGGACCTCGAGTAAAGGGATTACCCACTCACTCTCAAGTAGTAAACCTTGATGTCACTCCAGGGAAATCCCCTTTTCAGGTAAATCTTGGGGTCACTAGGTTACTCCGTGAAATCCCTTACTCAAGTAAACCTTGACGTCACTCCAATAAACCATGACGTCACTCTAGGACATCACTCCAGCAAAACTTTACATCACCCCAGTATGCCTAGATGTCCCTCTGACAAACCTTGATGTCACTTCTCGTCACTCTGGTCTTTATTGTCAACTTGTCTCACGTTCTAAGTCATTATTCCTACCACTACGTTCTCCAGAACGATCTGAGAAACTTTTCAGATTTAAAAGCTACAGTCAACTTCTGGTAATGGCCGGGTTTTTTTTGTTTGTTACCTAGATGCTAATATGCTAATCTGGGTAGTGTAGTGGTACAAATATTGACTTCGAACGTGAGACAAGTATCAACAAAGATGTTCAGCGCTAGTTCCAGTGATGACAATGGCGTATAAGCACAAATTTAACAACGTTCAATACAGTTACGGACTTCTTGGCTGGTTTCACCCCTATCATTATAAATATAGCACTCTGTGCCCATGCGTTGTCTCCATGCGGCGCACAAGCGACAACGAGTCCCCGTGGAATTTGACGCATGTTAGGAGAATTTGGATTAACTAGAAGCTATTAACATTCTTTGTTCTAAATTGGACTGTTGGACATAAGTTGATATTATAATTGATGGCATGGTACTTAATATGTGACAATTTTGTTAATAAAGGCGATTAATTTTGTTACAGTTTGGGTTATCCATGTCCATCTACGTACAATCCCGCTGACCATTTTATTGAAACTTTATCATTGCAAACATGTCCTTTGGACGAAAGTAAAGAAAGGATTCGGGTAAGACAGAAGAGTGCAATGGTAAGACAGATGAGTTTTGTCTTTTTTTCAGCATTGATGACAATGATTAGGCCTACGTGATTATTGCAAATAAAGTTGTAGTCCTTTCCTACACATAAATTAAAACGACCACTCGTTCGAGATTTCGAGCTTAATACTGACATGGGAAAAAAACGTTAATGGACTGAATCACCTTTGATATTAATGAATAAATACCGAATTGCTGTTATAAGTCTTGGATGTTGTGAATGTCTATCTGTGATCAAAATATGTCTTTTTCATTTGTCACCGAGAGGTACGACTTTTAACTGAAGCATTGTAATGAAATTCAGCAAGAGTTAAGAGGGAAACATTAAATAAAATAAGAAGAAAAAAAAACATTAAATGGCCATTGAATTTTACTGACACTTTCACTTATATGACATTTTGTTCCTAATATAGAGAGGGAGCAAAAAGCTCTTAAAAGAACATAAATTCTTTTCGGTATAAAGAAAGGGAAATGAGGAAAACGCATTTAATTTTAGCACGTTTAGAGAAATTAATTACAACAAACAGAAAACAAGGTCCACGGCTAGTGCTGCTAGACTTCTTAAAAACCAATAAAATAAAACTTTCTCCAGTATGATATAGCGGAAAGGTTTGCAAAACGATGGTGGGTCTTGGATTTTAAACTCGGAACTCTTAATATCTAATTATGTCACCAGGCGTCACCACAGCAGCAAGTTTGGGACATACCCTACGAAAAGTAGAGATTTAGAAAGAAATACCCCTCGCACTGCGAAGTTGGAGAAAATCTTATAAGGAGGAGAACAGTACGAGTACTTCTAAAATGTCCGAGCTTGTCACCACGCGATTGCAATATTCCACTTTATTGTAAATTTGCGGAAAATCACTGAATGCTCTTTTAGTGTGACATGTTGTTAACCTCTGCCAATGTAGATCCTTATGTTTCAGAAAATTTGCAATGAATTTTCCAAGTCTACGTATGGCCAAGATTTAGAAGTGCAACTGGCTTTCAGTCGAGCTTTCGGGTTTGCTATTGTAAGTATTTACGATGCTGAATTTTTTTATTCGCTTTTTGAACAAAAATGTGAGCATGTAACCAAATTTCGGAATGCACAGTGTGACATTGTCAAACTGTGCCATTTACGTAATTAAGTTTCTTTTGTCTGCATCGCTGTAAACAACTTGTTTATAGCTTTCTTCACGCAGGCGGTATACGCATGTTCCAATACGCTGCCAACTATCGTTTAATCTTACGCTGTATGACAGCAAGAATAAGTTGAAGGAAACTTGAGCCCAACCACTCGTTTCGTAAGATAAATTACTTAATTAAAACACCTAATTTTTCAACTCTCTTCAGAGCCATTTAAGAAGACGCTAAAATATTGCATAAAAAGAAATTTGGTGATAAAACCAACGATAAATGAACACAAACCTCTCACCAATCAGCACACTTAAAAAACGGAAGCCAGATGTCATTTGTACGGAAATGAAGTCATTACTATCACTCTATGTAATCTAAAAAGGTCGTCCAAGAATACAGTTACGTTGTCGTTCGCAGAGCAAAAATTATGCTTAAATACGGAAAGCAGGCTATAGTTTGGTCGAATGCTTTCATCGTAGCAAAGTCAGCACTTGTCAGCAAGAACGTGCATACAGGGGGGAGCAGGGGACGCAAGCCCTTGACTTCGTGGCACACTGCCGTTTTTGTAAAACTATAATGGCCGACAATTGCTGGAGCAATGGTGTAAAACGGCAAAACAAATGACAAAAACGGGCAACAAATACGGCAAAAAAAAATGGTGCAAAGAGGGCAGAAAAGGGTAAGATCTAGAAAACGGGGTGCAAACAAAAAAGTTCCCAGAAAAAAGTTGAGTTTCCCCTGTCCTCTCGGGGGCTTGTGCACGTCGTTGCTTGTGAGCGTGAATAATACGATAACTTTTATTGTTTTTTGCTACTGCACCAAACAAACTGTGACGTTTTTTCACGCCCGTGTTGAGTGGATAAATTATAGTAAATGACCACACAAAAAATCATGACAAGTACTTTGAAGTTGTCAGCGAATATCTTAGCTTAAATGCTAAGAACTGCCATTCATTTCTGTGTAATTTGATCTGCTGAGATTTCTTTTGCAGATTATTGTATGACAAAAATAATGTAATTAATAATTTCTTTTTGTTCACACATAGGACGAAAATGAAACGATTGCTTATAATAAAAACAGGTAACCAATATTATTTTCCTAAGTTTAATAGCCTACAGACAAGATGATTAAACACTTTTACACATTCCAGTGCACCCTGGCTGACCCAAGTATGGATTCTGGTGAAAAGAGGGTTTTTGGACTCAGTTCGTAATCCGTACAGTATCGCCATCAAAATTGGACAAAGAATAGTAAGAAATTGAAATTATCCAACCATTTAATCACTGCAGGATCTAGCACCTAATTATCCGTAACATACATCTATGCTACCTTTCGTTTAAAAAATACAGTATTTAGCATCTAGCTTCCACATCATAAGTATCAACAAGTATAGTTGGTTGGTTGCCTCCATGCTGACAAAAAAAGTTTAGCCAGTTAGTAATAACGCTGAACTGTTGCCTTTTTCTACTATTTCATAAGAATTGTTCATGTAAAACTTTTGTGGCTCCTAATCATAAAAACAAAACGTTAGTCCAATCGGGAACTACTCGTTCGTTACGCACCATGCTCATTTTCAAAAAGTCAGCTATAGTTTACACAAAAATATCTAGCAAATTTTCTACAGCATATAAACAGTGGATGGTAGGACTGTGTTCATATGCCTGCTTCAGGTTCAGTTCGCTTTCTACTCACTACATCGTCGTTTGTGGGTTTGAATACATAGGCGAGACCAGGAAGGAATCCACACGAGAATGAAACAGCACCAGGCAGACACCAGAAATAAGATTGAGACGAATAGCATAGCCACTCTCTGCATGGAGACTAAACATCCTCTTGAATGGAAAAATACTAAAACTCTCCTGGCTTCGAACACAAGGAGTGACTTACATTTGTGTGGTCTAGAAGCCATTGCTATCCAGGAACATGCAAGAATAAATGCCAAAATTATGAATTTACAAGGACCGTCGCACCCCAGCATTAGTCATCTAGCCAATAAAGACTTTAGCGCTATGCTCTGGAAACATTGGAATGAACGGCAACACAATTACAGAGGGCCACAGCAAGCGCCAAATTTCAAAACCACAAACGACGATGTAGTGAGTAGAAAACGAACTGAACCTGAAGCCTGAATACGACAGATGAACACAGTCCTACCATCTACTGTTTATATGCTGTCGAGAATTTGCTAGACATTGTGTAAACTATATCTGATTTTTTGAAAATGAGCGTGGTACATAACGAACGAGTAGTTCCCGATCATAATGTAAACTTTCAGAGTAAGAATCTCCATCATTTGTTTGCTAAAACGTTAGTACCATTCTTTTACAGAATTGCTAGTAAAAGTGGCAATGTCAAAACTATCCAGTGAGTGGAAGCAGTTTTCTAGTTGGACGGTGATTTGAAGAACCATTAGAAACGTCAAGTTAATGCTTTAGAACCTACTTAATGTGCCACCAGGAATTTACAAATAGTTCCGTTTTTTGTAACCCCTACTTTTCATTAAACTCAAGTAGAAATACATTAACACACAAAAAAGTTGCTGTTTGTTTTTGACGCTTTAGCTTCATTGATATTTCATGTTGGTCTTTCATTGGTTTGATTGTCCTTTTTCTAGTTCCTTGGACTCATTATCGGCCTCCTCTTCATGAATGTATCTAACAATCAAAAGGGAATTATGGACAAAATGGGAGCCATTTTTCTCTTTGTATCGGAAATTACTTTTCCCACGTTATATGGGATATTGGAGGTAATATCTGTGTGTCATGAGAAATGCAATGGACTAAATAGTTCTAGTTCTTGTGTGCGCGGCGTATCTTGAGGCCTGCAAGTATTTTGTGAGCGGCTACGTTTTCCTGGAGGGGGTGGCTTTAATCGATGGCCGCCATTGTTTTTGCAACCAACTTGGATATCAACAAGGCACTCTGCTGCAGAAAACGTACAATCGATTATCTGTGTTCGTTCTGTGGAGAACTCAAGATAGGCCGCGGACACTCTAGAGCTGTAAACAAAAACTGGACCAGCAAGCATTTTATAGGAAAAGATTCTAGGACTTGTGGTTAATAAACTTCTGTACAATATAGTGCCCGAGTAGAAGGTATGTATTGCCAAGACGTCCTTTATTACAGTGATATAAACAGTGGATGGTATATAGGACTGTGTTCATCTGTCTTCTTCAGGCTTCAGGTTCAGTTCGTTTTCTAATCAATACATTGTCGTTAGGGTAACGTTCGTCTATGAAAATTTTCATAGACGGACGTTACCCTAACTTTGGCACAACTTTTTAAAGCTAAAAAGTGCAGTTTCTCACCATGCTTCAATATTTTAAAGATCAGATGCCGTACCAGCATTGCTCAATTTCTTTCTTTCATATCTCGTAAAAATGGCCGTATTATAAAATTAATGATGTTATTAGCCATTTTTAAGAAGTTTTTTTCTGGGAGGCCAGCTTAAAAAAAGAATTGCTGTAGCAATACAA
Organism: Lithobius niger; assembly: GCA_023313725.1. Classification (NCBI taxonomy): domain Eukaryota; kingdom Metazoa; phylum Arthropoda; class Chilopoda; order Lithobiomorpha; family Lithobiidae; genus Lithobius; species Lithobius niger. The sequence goes on along the minus strand of JAHWFP010239228.1, from coordinate 11,383 downwards.
AGCTGTAGGTTGTGAAAAGAAATACGAAATTTTCTTTCTGGACATTTTTGTGTGCTACAAAGGAGCTGTAAAAAGGATGATTGGGGGTCATCTTACAACCGGACAACTAAATAATGAAATGAATATTTATAACATGGCTGTTTAATGTAGTCAGGCAGCAGAAATGGCAAAATTCAAGGAATTGTTCACTTTTGCATAAAAACATGAAAATCGGCATGATGAATGTACATGTCTGTAAGATCATGTTTAGATAGGGAGCCACCTCGAAATTTACCCAGAAGCCTTTAAATCCAAAATGGCGGTAAAAATGGCAGTTGAAAAACGGATTTTTTGGCTATAACTTCTTAACTGTTAACAAATCAAAAGCATAATGTGAAACAAAAACGTCCAGCACATATTTCTCGACAGGAAAGGTGATATACATCTTATACGTAAGAGCATCCATTCAACCCCAAAATCGTATTTCAAATATACCGCTCTTAATTCACTCAAACGGTCCTTTTTTTCAATTGGTTGTTATGGTGGTTGTCGGGTTCAGAGTGTACTTGTGAGCCCTCTAATAGCCCAAAATGGACATGCTTAGGATATTCTGAAAGGTAAGGATCTTTTTTTCCCATCAGTCAAAATTGTTTAGTTTAGCAACGAACTGTCTTATGTCCATTTAAAGGAGAACTAGTAATGGCGTAGGAAAGAAAGAATATGGCGATTTTCGAATTCAAAGTCTTCTTACGAGCTCTCTAATGGCCCGAAATAGTCATACTTAGGATATTCTGAAGGAATGGAATTTATTCTTTCCGCCAATCCTAATCGACTTAATTTAGCTTAGCAAAGGACCGTCCTACGCCCCTCTAAAGGTGACGATGCAATGGCATAGTGGCGAAAACGTGAGTTTCGTATTCAAAGTGCTATTGTGAACTCTCTAATAGCCCGAAATGAACATGCTTGGGATATTCTGAAAGATAGCAATCTATTATTTCCATCACTCCTAACCAATATTGTTTAGCTTAGCTATACGGACCATCCTACGCCCACTTAAAGGTAGAAAAGGCGTAGGGACCGAAAGCGTATGGTGATTTCAAAATTCAAAGTGCTTGTACGAGCTCTTTAATAGCCCAAAATGAACATACTTAGGATACTCTGGAAGACTGGAATTTATTCTTGCCATCAATCTTAATCGAAATTGTTTAGCTTAGCAAAGTACCGTCTTATGCTCATTTAAAGGTGACGAGATAACGGCATAGTGTCGAACGCATATGGTGAGTTTCAAATTCAAAGTGCTATTGCGAGTTTTCCTATAGCCCGAAACGGATATGCTTAGAATATACTGAAAGATACGAATATATTATTTCCATCACTCTTAACCAAATTTGTTTAGCTTAGCTAGGGACCGTCCTATGCCCATTTAAAGGTGAAAAAGGCATTGTAGCCTAACCATACGGTGATTTTCGAATTCAAAGTGCTCTTATGAGCTCTCTAATAGCCCAAAATGGACATGCTTAGGATATTCTGAAAGACTAGAATTTATTCTTTCCGTCAATTCTAATCGAAATTGTTTACCTTAGTAAGGTACCGTCCTACGTCTATTTAAAGATGACGAGGTAACGGCATAGTGACGATGGTGAGTTTCAAATTCAAAGGACTATTCTGAGCTCTCTATTAGACCAAAATGGATATGCTTAGGATATTCTGAAAGATAGGAATCTATTATTTCCCTCAATCTTAATCAAAATTATTTAGCTTAGAAAGGGATCATCCTACGCCCATTTAAAGGTGACAATTGGTAAGGCAAAGCCGCGAAAGTGTATGGCGAGTATCAAATGGACATGCTTAGGATATTCTGAAAGATAGGATTCTATAATGCCCTTCCCATCTTCCTGAATATCCTAAGCATATACATTTTGGGCTATTACAGAGGTCATAAGAGCATTTCGAAATAGACAATCACCATACGCTTCGCAAGTATGCCATTACCTACCTTTAAATGGGCGTGGAACGGTCCCTATATAAGCAAACAATTTCGGTTAGGATTGATGTTAATAATAAATTCCCATCTTTCAGGATATTTTAAGCATGTAGGCTATATTTCGGGCGATTAGAGAGTTAGTAAGAGCACTTTGAATTCGAAAATCACCATACTCTTTCACTGCTAAGCCATTCCTCTTCACCTTTAAATGGATGTAGGACGGTCCCTAGCTAAGTTATACAGTTTTGGTTAGCGATGATGGAAAGAATAGATCCCCACCTTTCAGAATATCCTAAGCATGTCCATTTCGAGCTATTAGAGGGCTCGCAAGTGCACTTTGAACCCGTCAATCTCTATAACAACCAATAAAAAGAAATGAGCGTTCAAGCGAATTATGGGTGATATATTTGAAATTTGAATTTGGGGTTGAATGATTGCGTTTACATAAAGGATGTATATCAACTTTCCTGTGCAGAATTATGTGCTGAACATTTTTGTTTCACATTATGCTTTTGATTTGTTGACGGTTAAGGATTTAGTTAAGGAGTTACACCAAAAAAAAAACCGTTTTTCAGCTGCTATTTTGACCGCCATCTTAGATTTAAGGGCTCCTGGGTAAGAAGTGGCTCCATATCTAAAAATGATCTTACAGGCATGCACGTTCATCATGCCGAATTTCATGCTTTTATGAAAAAGTCTGCCGCCTGCCTATTAGGTTTACACTATTTTTCATACTAATAGGTGTGATACTGTACTTCTGAAACAGTAATGTATTTCCGTAATGCATGTTGTAACAGGCATTAAAAAACGCAAAGTAAACATTTCAGTCTGAATGCCATGCATTAGTCATAGAAGCTTGTGTGTGAAGACTTGCTAATGACTACTCCATATATGAAAGCCCTAACGTGAGAAGAAACGTTACGGAGTGTCAATTCACATTTTGGTTTAAGTCCTGTTCTTCCTTTAAACAATCACACCAATGTAATGACGTTATTTTTCAGGTATTTCCAAATGAATTTCCATTGTTTTTACGTGAAAAGAAAATTAAGTTGTATGGTGCAGGAAGCTATTACCTCGCAAAAGTTGTTACTTTGGTAAGTAGTTAGAAAATCATTTAGCTTTAAAGGTATTATTGTAACATAGTAAGTCACATAGTAAGCCCCATACTACGTCACATAATACTTCTTCCAGATACGTTGACTGAGTAAAAATCATCCAAATTGGACAATATTCACATAAAATAACTTAACAATTAAAATTTTGGCATCTGGTTTGAGATGTCTTTATCAGAATAGCTATTATTTCACTGACATCCAGCCATATAAACATCAATCGAGGTCCATCAAAGCACCTTGTACTGTACTTAAAAAAAAATGAAAAATGTAATAAAATGCATTATGAATCATTCATGGTTAAAAGCCATTCAATTATTCCAAGTTTTCAGTTAAAATTAACGTTCTGTAAACACTTACTCCATCAAGCACATCTTCTAATTAGCAGTGCGACAGAATTGTAATAAAACCCTGCAGTCTCAGGAAGCCATTTTGCTTCACAAATTGATTGGCCATGATAAAAAAAACAAAAATGAGATAGATAGCCACGCCGTACAGTCGATCATAAATCAGCTGTCCAATTGTGTTCTTCCGAAGAAACTTTCAGGTTGAAATGTGATGTGGAGCACTGAATAACAGATTACTTTCAGAGCCGAAGTGGTGTTACATTTTTGGCCATTATTGTGACAGGTTTACCACTCCAAGATGCATGTGTTTTTAAGTGATTAGTTGGGGAATGGAAAGTTTTGGGTGTAGCAGAGGCTGATTAATATATAACAGTTCTAATTCACTGATTGCTTTTTAACTTCTTGGTTTAGGTTCCTGGTTTAATTATAGAGCCAACATTATTTCTACTAATAGCGTATTGGATGATAGGTAAGCAGCAATCTTTTTTTTTTTTTTTTGTTGCCTGTTGTCCTCCAATAGACAAATATTAATGGACATTTTCAAAATTCAATAATTACACCGTGTTTGAAACAAGGAAGAATTTCCACTTGCGGAGAAAATATAACAATTTCTTCAATGAAAATATAGCCTTTGAAAATCTGTAAATTTACGTAGGCTTACGACTATGGCACAAAAACGAAACAGTATTTTATAACACTGTTAAACGTCTACGGAATAGATGTTGTAAACCACAACGTCTAGCCATAACGTCTACACATGTTGTAAACCACAGCATCTGTAGATGTTGTAACAAGGAAGAATTTCCACTTGTGGAGAAAATATAACAATTTCAACGTCTATAAGTGTTGTAAACTACAACATGTGTTGGTGTCGTAAACCACAATGCCTAAAACACCTAGCAAGGCACTGAATGATGTTAAGGCTAGGCCGATCAGCTTTTTCTACCCAAGCCGCTCATTAAACCAAACTAGCTGATACCAAATTCCCCAGAAATACTAAAAATAAACTGCCTTAGTGCCTTGTAATTTCTACACAATACTACACAGCTGCTTGGGTTTGGACCATTGAAAAGCTAGTGAAAAAACTTTCAAAATGGTGTATTCAGACGTTAAAATCGGTCGACGAGAAGTAAACAAATATATTTAATTTGATAAGGGTGATTCTGTCTAGAGATCTTTGTGGATGAGAGCTAATTGATATTTAATTTGGTTTATTACCAATCTATTTGGATTTTATCCACCGATCCCTATTGCAAAGGTCGGTAAGGATTTACGTGAGGCATTCTGAATCGGTAACCAGGATCGGCCCAGCCTTACAAAATATGCTTTAGGTTGCTTACAGTTAACAGACACATGTCACAGGGAGCCGTCACAAAATACTCTTGGTGTGACGGCTCCCTGTGACACATGTCTGCTAGTGAGGCTGGAATAATAATTTTATTCATGGCAGGAATATATATACGCCCTACAACAGACAAACAACAAACTGCAAGCTACAAACTAGTGAGGCCAGTTACGTATAATTTTTTCGGGCCACGGCCTGGAGCCAAGCGCCCTGCTACAAAATCTATCTTAACCCAAACATGACACTGCCAAATACACCAAATACGCCAAATACACCGTGTCTCACCACTTGCTGTATCGTGTCCTGCCCTGTAGTTTCCGCTGACACACGTGTTGGTCTGCACGTCTACAGTCCACACCACCTCTATCTACAGATGGAACGTCAACAATCAATCTTTCAACAATTGGATGCCTTTAACAATTTTAAACGGCCACGCTGTCTCGTTGTTAGTTGGATTTTGGCTTTTTTTTTTATCAACCTTGTCCAGATTCCCACGCTACTTGCATGCAACGTGTGGTTTAGATAGTCCTTGTGGTTTTAGCGTGATGTGCGGTCTAAGATTACATTGGAGTGTGATCAATTATTACGGAGCTTCGCTCCAACAAAGATGGATGACTTGCGGCATAGTACAATAGAGGCGTGAGTTGCAGATTTTGTAAAACGCAACGTCTACTGAAGGTGGTGTAAAATAGAATAAAGATTATCAAGATTCCCACTGCTTACATACATACACACAGACCAACAAACAAACAAAAAACTATGATCTTAGTTTATACATTCAACTCGCAGCTGTGCTGTTTTGGAAATGACGTCACGTCAGAGCGAATTATATTGACTGGTAATGAAAGGAAAAGATTTTCCCATTTGACCATTATTGGGAAGTTTTTAATTGCTGTGCATCTTGGTCAATTTGTACTATGTTTTGATTCTGGTTTAGTTTGTAAGTAATTTTTAGACTGAGCGGGTGGCTTAAAGGCCGAGTAGGCTCAATAAAATATCAAATATCAAAATTGGGAAAGCCCGTGGCCAGAAATCAAACAATATTTGTTTGTTATGAACCTGTGGGATTTAGTCTGTCAGGCTAAATAATCCTATTTTACTGTTGTTGTTTTGTTTTATGTTTTCTAAATGTGATATAAAGCACTGCGTGCTCTGCTTTGTTTTCTCTCTACAGTAACTTTAACGGCAGTGTAGTTTAACGGCAAAATTGAACCAAATAAAAATTTAAATTTTCAGTAAGTAACAAAAATAACAATTTTACGTATATCAAGAAACTTAGTTTACGTTCACCTGTATTACCAAAAGCTGAAAGTTTAAAATTACCTCGTTCTTTATTTGAAAGGCATAAAAGTGTATCACTTATTTTAATTGTTATTTAATTGAAATTAAAACAGCCTTTTCAACAGGTTTGAACATATCTTTACACAGTTTTCTGATGACCTGGATTTTAGTTGTGTTGACGGCCAATACAGCTGCAGCTTGTGGTAAGTTACCAATTTTATGGTACTGCTATTTGTGCACAGTTGAAGTTTGATCACGAGAAGCCTGGCGTAATAACGATCTCGTCTGACATATTAACCTGATATCTCAAGATTGTTTTGTCAGGCTTCATTCTCATCTTGAAAATTGTTGCAGACTTTTTGATACAGTTTGCAAGCTGAAATCATGTTCGCTAAAGTAGGAGGAAATTCACCAGATCGAAATGAGACTGAGACTGGTAGTGAGACCAGCTATTATAACACGCGAGTTTCGTGACTTGACGCAAGAAAATAATTTTTCTTTTATCCTCATGCTTGAAGTGCTAAATGTTACCATTGGTTGAATGATTATTGCCCTGTTTATGCAACTCCCTTTTTGCATTAAAACGTACACGTTTTTAGGTTCCGGTTGGCCACTGACAGTAACTGTATTTTATGATCGTTTACAATCGCCTGTCACACGTATGCATTAATGGTGGCAGTGACTGGAACCTTGTACACGCATTGAGCAACTGTGGATGCCTGTGACGTTAAGCCTAACTACATTTGACTGTCGGTATGGCATTTGCTATTGAAAAGATACGTCTTACCATGCTCTGAGAAATTCCAGTGACAATGGTGGCCTCTTGAATTTGTTATTTCAGCATCCGTGTTGAGTAGTTAGCCTTTGTTGTGTTTGAAGACACTCCAAACAATCTCCTAGCCTGTGAATTTGGAGGTTTTTCACGGCTAGAAAGCGATGAAGCAAGCGATAATGTAGCCATATTGGTTCGTTTGCTCGAAAAGAAATCTTACCAGGTATGATCAATCCATTTTCCGAAAACCAGCGCGAGTGGCCAACCAGAACCTAAAATATTTCTTTTTATTGTAATTATCTCAATACAGTGTCAACCAGTGTGACAATAATGTTACTGGAACGGAAAACGAACTCGTTTGATGTTTAAGCCATACCATATATAATGTTGCAGTAGCGTTCACGTTATTGTGAACCCTGAAGATATGGTTTCAGTCATAACCATATCTTCAGGGTTGACAATAACGTGAACGCTACTGCAACATTATATATGGTGTCAGGGACGTGCACAGGCCCTCGAGACTCGAGAGCAGGGGAGTAGTTATGATCACCCGGGTGTCTAGTATAGGGTTACAGCCTAACAGAGCCCCATGCTTTTTGGGTACCACATTTAAATCCTAGGGGAGTAGGCGCGTGCATCTAGGGTCTATTGGTCGGTCCATGTGCACCTAGGATCAACATTTTCCCTCCCTTGAACGTTAGATACCCGCCCCATATCCCTGCCGCATCTATGCGTCGCCCGCCCGGGATAGCTGTTTCCTCCAGGTGACTAGTACACTTCAGCACAAAGTTGGGTCTATTGGTCTGCCCATGTGCACCTAGGATCAACATGTTTCCCCCATTGAACGTTAGACACCTGCCCCATATCCCTGCCGCATCTGTGCGTCGCCCGCCCGCGATAACTGTTTCCTCCAGGTGACTAGTACACTTCAGCCCAGAGTTGGATCTATCGGTCGGCCCACGTGCACCTAGGGTCTATGTTTTCCCCATTGAACGCTAGATACCCGCCCCATATCTCTGCCGCATCCGTGCGCCGCCCCGCCCGCGATAATTGTTTTCCCCCAGTTGCCTTCAGCCCAGAGTAGAAACTACGTAAAAACTAGGAACGCGTTTTTTGGGCTGTTGAATCCCCACCCTAAAAAAAAAAAAAAGTAGAAAAGGTTCAGCTGGAAGCGCCCCCAGCATCAACTAGATTTTGCCGTAGGGCACGATGTATTGCCCTTTCCCGTTTGAAGCATTTAAACAGGGCAAGTCGCGCGAGACGGTGATCCGTTGCATATCGGCGACTAACTACAATAGAGAAAAAGAAAGAAAACTAAATCACCTCGTCGCGTTCACGGGCGGCCGGCCCAAGACTTTACGGAGGCGGTGGGTCGGCACTTTCAGGGGAGTAAGTGGGACACAAGATAGCAGGCCCACAGACCGATCTCCTGCACGAGAAGGATGTCGGAGGTATTTGGCTAATGAAAAGCCAATTTTAAAATAAAAGTCAAGGTAAACTCCACAGGAGACAATTTAAAAATAAAATGAGCAGCAAGACTATCCTAGTATACAAAACACACAACTCACGAGACGCGCTGAAGGATAAAAAAAATATCCAAGAGTTGATAGTTAGTGAGCTGTGTTCCGCAACAGCTATCAGAGAACAGAATGAAGTAAGGATCTCGTCAAAAATCGGGTAAGTCTAAAATTGCTCGGGGCTATAATACGAACAATCCCGCCCCCCAACACGGTGGTCTCCCCCTACGGCCTTCAGACCTCTGAATGGCCTAGACGAAATGACAAGAACGAATGACTATTGTAAAAAGACCCAATCCGTCACGCGTTTCTGTCCATTAACGTAACGGTATATAGGCCAGAGGTCGTGAGGTTAATACTGTTATGGGCGTAGGAATGTAGTTACGACATTTATCGGCTATTAACGGTTGTCAAGAGAGCGTGGGACCCCTCAACTAAAAAGAAAATAATCGTTCCCCCCTATCAATTCGTCAAAACAAAAAGTGACGGGCTATATGTAAGCTGTCAGTACTGTCAAAAAATGACGCGTAGTTAACGTCTCGCGACCTAGATCTCTAGACAACCGACCTATTATACGTTAAACCTTTCGTATAAGCCCTTTAACCCGAAAAGACAAAATAACGGGCTAACCACCAAAAAAAAAACACTGCCTCGAGCGAAATGGGCGGCCCACATCGTGACGTAGTACACGCCTCGCAATTGGTTGAAAGTCGTCACATGATTCGAGCCGTGCAATGAGCGACGGTACTATGAGACTAACCAATCGAAGAAATGACCAAAATAGAGTACCGTAACACCCTTACGGAAAATAACCGGTGCTGATTTGTCGAGCAGCTATTCCACTTGAAACAATGCAATTTGGCCAAGTATAAAACCATCACCCCAGCCAAGAATTCACTAACCCGCCGATCTCTCCATTGGAACCAACAACTCAGCAATTGTAGAGGTAAGCATTGTTTAATGAGGCATTACGTTAATATTGAAAAAAAAAAAAAATAAGAGTGCGAGGACTTGGCCGGTTGCTAACGGGCTTCTTTACATTTATGTTTACAGATATCCAACAATCCGAAAGGCCACGGAGCAGTATACCAGAGCAGTGCAAGCAGAGAGGAACAGGTAGGCCTAAATGGTTCCTTTATATCATTTTGCGGAATAGGGCAAAAAAAAACCTAAAGGAAGGCTATGTCCTTTTTATTTCTTTTCATATACATGGTGAACAAAAAAAAAATATGGCAACATCATCAGCTTCAGTAGATAGAGTCATTGAAGCCAAAAACACCTACTTCATAGGGGGTGAAATATACGTACAAGTGACGGATTTTCAGGGACGTGCGTACGTACATGTACGGGAATTCATAACCCCAGGAGTAGGGATCCTGCCAGGGCGCCGTGGGGTCTCGTTTACTGTCGCCGAATGGCGGGAATTTGTTAAGGATCACGCCATTTACAATCAGATCGTGAGCGAGCGCAACTTACAGCAGCAAATTATGACCGGCCGGAACTATGGAGCCGGCCTAAAAGTGATAGTGTCACAATCTGGCTCAGTCTATCAGGCTAAATTCATACTTGAAAAATACAGCAAAAAGTACGTTATTCTAAACTACCGCCAATTTGCAGGCTTGATAGGCTACGTCACTGATATCACTATGCTTTTGGACAAAAAACTGAAAGAGATAGAGCCCCCCACAGTTCAGATCGAATCCCCCACATCCCAAACCGAAATGTGGTTGGAGTGAAAAAAAAATAAGTAATGTCCCTTTTTTTTTCATTTTTGTCTCTCCCTCACAGTCTCATGGCGTACCAAACCATCCCATATTGCGATTGCTTCCCACTTACCGGGTTAAATTTCATACGAATAGTTCCGACGGTAAACGTAGTGAAAATAGCTATTGGAAAACACGGAGAAAATGACAGCGTGGTATTAGATCCAACAGAGTGGTTAGGGATAATAGCGCAACTCTACTGGCGTCAACCTAACTCGAGTATATCAGTTAAATCGGGGAACGTGTCGATCGAATCCGTGGCCGACAATGTGCTGATCCTTAAAAGTGCAGACAAATCCGTAGCATTAACTGAATTTGATATACTCAGCATGAAATACATGCTCCCTCATATATCGCAGGCAGTCGCTTGCTGGACGCAGAGAATATGCGAGTTGACACCTTCACCCGCGGTAACATTGCCAACAATGCTCGTAAATGAACCGAAGCAAAAAAGAAAGAGTAACGTAGCGGTCGACGGAAGCGAGCCAGAGAAAAAAAAAAGCAAACGACGTCCACAAAAGAAAAGTGATGTTAAAAAGACCGACGACCCGCTTCCTTCTTCTTCTTCCTCCCAGGCTACGCAGGAGCCGGAAGTTGTCGAACTACAGAAATGTTACATGTGTGAACAAGAAATCGCACATCCGAAATGCAGCAAAAACACAGAAGATACACGGCTCCCCTGTCAGGGATGTAAGTTCAATTCCCCGAGCCAAAGAGACCATGATTGCGTAATGCACGCTTCGCTATTTCGCAGCTCAATTTATTAAACTACTTCTCTGTTTTTTCCAATAGCTTATTCTAATCAAGTTGGGGGAGGCCCGACATTAAAATCATCCTGTCCCGAAAAGCTTCCCGAATATGATTGTCAGACTCGGGGAACCGAAACTTTTAAAAACGATAGATTCAGCATCGTTAAATGTATGGGGAAATACATAAAAAAATTTAGCACTAATACAAATGTCTACACGGTGACAATTCCCCCTATTGACGCCCAGTATTTGGTTAGAAACCGTTTAGACCCTATAGAATATATAGACCAACTCTTCACCGACATATTTGAGCGTGTCCTGGATGGGTTCCGACCCACCGACTATGTAGATGTGTGTATTGGGGGGAGTGGGTTTGAAAATAGCTTGTTCCTTCCCTTACATGCCAGGGAATCTTTCAGCGTCGCTAACATTTTGGCTCTTATTTTGAAACTTAACCAAAGTGGTCGGGAAATAGATGCATTCAATAAGCTCGAGATTAAAGTAACTCATATCGAGATACCCAGAGGCGGCACT
>JAHWFP010239227.1:0-13166 GCA_023313725.1 Lithobius niger | reverse complement strand
GTCTCGCAGAGTTCGGCGAATGGTGAGAGTTCTCATACGAAGTTCTCAAAACAATGAAGACATAAAAATTCCAGGATTTCATTTTATTACGGATTCCAAACAAAGTTTTCAGTTGCGATGGAGTTGGGCAATATTGATTATAATCTCTCTTGCCACAACTGCTTACCAGTGCAATGATAGAGTGATGAACTACTTGTCAGTTCCTGTTTCCGTTAATGTACATCAAACAGACACATCTGGCGACGCCTTTCCTACAGTAATAATGTGCACTCATGATACGGATGGAGTAAAACATTTTTTGAACCAGTGGACGGATACCCGTAGGATGTTATCCAATGGGTACGTAACAACGTTTATACATTTCGTGACGATACATTTCCTTCATATTGTTTTTCTTTTGCATTTGAAATTTTGGTCCCACTCAGAAGCAACGACTTTTTTCGTTGTTGTTTGCAGGTTTATATACGGTTTCCTTTTTTATTACGATATGATCGGTAAACTGAATTCGGAATTTACGTATGTAACGGCACGTATCTGGGAAGCAACGAATTTGACCTCAATTGTGAGGTACTCAGCAGCTTACTCTGTAAGTATAATAACATTATGCTTTAATTAATGTACTAAAGTGGGCCTATTTATTTCGCTATAGCTCGAATTTCTGTGTTCCTATCCGGAAGACGTGAAAGGAGAACACTTAGTAATTAATGAATAACCTCTGATGTAGCAAAAATGAGTGTTTATAAGAGTATTATCCCATGTTTTATCTCGACATAGGTCTAAGGGCCCATTTATGCAACGACTCGCTTTTGCATTCTCGCAGCTAGAAGCTAGAAATCACCTTAAATTCCAACATGGCGGCAGTTTTATGTCTGCTGCCTCGCAACCAAAACAGCAAATAACGAGTTCAGAAGCGTTTGGGAAAATTGTTTTGTCATGAGAAATTCTTTATACTATTATTGGCACAGATTATAAGACTGCAAGTATTTACTAAAACGATGTCGGATTTAGCTAATCCATTTAGCGTTGTTACCATGGCAATGTCACCTTTGCCATCGCGATTGAGTTCTAGCTGCGAGAATGCAAAGACGAGTAGCTACGTAAACGCGCCCTAAACGCCGTGCAGCGATATGTCGAACGAATCATGGTAGTTATTGCGTTCACTGATAACCAACATCAAAAAGTTACGCATTATATGTTTTTAGTAAATAAATACGTGACAAAATATATTACTTCTGTTGTGACTGGTCCAAGCAAACCGGAAATGGCAAGCAGCAGAATTAAAACGACATTGGAGTGAGGAAGGAGTTTCGCTTACTCAAGTGAAGGCCGACTGGGGTAGAAATCTGGTGTCCTGACTCCTGCGTTCAAGGCCATTTCCACACTTAATATAACTGAACGCTTGTAAGCTGTAACGCTTTTAGTGCTGCTTTTGTACAATAAGATTCTGGTGAATGTTAAATCAGCACGCCAAAAGTTGACTCGCATCTTCTATCCCAGATGGCCCCTTCTGATGAGAGATGAGACACAAAGCGAATTACAATATGAGAGTTGGTGCACCGTTGGCCAAAATAAAGCTATCTTGTCAAAGCTACATTACGTGCCTTTGCATAAGTAGGGGATAAGGGTATTTAAGAAATAGACGCAACGTGGCGTCATCAGCCCCTACTTTACCGGAAATAACATCATCAACCACGTGACCAGAAGTGGCGTCACCCCAACGGGATTGGAAGTGATGCCACATCACCCACCTGAGCAGAATAATAATTGCAGTTGCGACCGGAAGTGATGCTGCGACCGGAGGTGACGTCATCACCCATGCCACCTGATGTGACAGGATTCCCCCACCACCCACGTAACTTCACCCAAAAGATTTTCCCGGTCTTCAACCATGTGACCTCGCCCCACAGTCTAATATCCCTCTCCTCAGGGCACATCCCTCGCCATAAATCATTTAATTCGAAAACATGATGAAATTTCATTAGCTGTAAACAAAAAAATAATGCACAATACAAGGCGAACTCAATAAACGATTAATTTTGAACTAGCTGTACCCCCCGCGTAACATACGCAGGTCTACCCGGTTCCCTAATACCTGAGCGAAATACTGTAGTGAGCAGTATGGAATGAAAAGGGTGGCGACTGCCACCTGCTTCCTCCTCCGAACTCCCCTGAGGCCTACCCAGTTGTATGGTCTGATTTTCCCCCATGTCCCCCCCCCCTCACCCCTTTCTCGTCCCGCACCGCCTCCCCCGTCCCCGACCCGGATTCCGCTATTCAGTGGTCTGAATATCCCCATCCCTGCTCCCCCTCCATTTTAACCCCTGCTGATATGTTTTTTTACGGAAGTAAATGTCTTTTTTCAATGGAGGACGCTCAATTGCCCGTTTCTCCGTTCTGATACCAAGCGCAATAAATCCAACAACGTTCGTGCATGCAGTGATTGTTACTGAACCAACTTTGAAACTCTTCAAGTCTGCTCTCACTGCTCTCAGAGGTAGCATTATTAAAGCAATATTTCGATTGTTACTGATTGTTACAGGCCACACCCGTTTGTTTGACATTGTCGGTCGCTCGCCCGCTTTCATTGTAGTGCATAATGATGAATTTAATTGCCCATCCTAAGCGTATTATATATGTAGATTAGTAACGCCAGAAAGAAATCGCTTCTTCCCGAGGTATACATGATTTGAACCGTGCGTGCAAATCCTAATAAATTTCGAAAATATTTAGCAAAAAAAAGTTCAGAAAAGAATAACAACAATAAGTTTGACCACAAACGTTAAAAATCTTAATTCTAAGTTACGTTAGAGGTTCAGTAGTAAAGGTTTCGCTGCAGCTTTTAGTCCTTCATGTTACTCCTTCACTAGTAGCAGTAGTGGAAAGTTTAGTGGACTCCCCACTAGCTTTTACTGCGCCGAAAGTTTCTTTTCTAGAAAAGACAGTCCCAACAAAGATCTCTTATCAACAAGGGTTACTAACTTTACTGGCTCCACTCCTTTTCCTGCCCCGTGGTAACTCTTTGGCCTTCATTGGACTCGTAGGTTTCTCGATTGGCCTTAGAGGACTCAAGATGGGTGGATTTGGCAAATTTACAGACGATTCCACCTGGTACAGCACGACTCGTCGAAACCGGTGACGCCACTGAAGCGGATAGTGGTAAACGATCAGTGCATGGGTGCATTATGTAATGTTGGATCAGCTAATTCAGGAATGACACACCCTACATAAATGTGATAGTGGATGGAACAAATACAGATTCAATCCTATTTACGTTGCCTTTTGAACTGATATGTCAGATTGCCTGATCGGGAAAGTGACCCCACGACCTCTGAAACGAAAGGCCTAAGTCCTACGGCTGAGCCATACTCACACGGCTGTGTTAGAGGAGTTCTTTGACGTGCCTTAGTAGAACCTAAGATTTTATTGCAAATACAGAATTTTTTTTGCTATGGTTACATGCAGAAAACCGTGAATAGTGCCGTGATATGACTATACAATTACCCAGTTTGGTCGCCGTTCTTACTTAAAGACATCGATTGTAGCGAGGCGGTGCAACGACAATTTACACGTGGTATACCCGGGGGCCTCTGCGACGTTCCTCACGTCGACCGCTTGACCCGGCTTGGCCTCCAGCCCTTAGAGCTCCGCCGTCTCTGGACCGACCTAACTTTAACCTTTAAAATCGTCAGGGGTTTGTTGCCCATTCAGATGTTCCTCTCTTTGATTGTTCGGCATCAACTCGTACTAGGGGTCACTTCTTCAAGCTGTCTCGTGCAACCCCACATTCCGAGATCAGAAAAAATTACTGCGCTCTCCGAGTGATCGAGCCATGGAACTCGCTTAGTGAGGAGACGGTGCCCGCCCCCTCTGTCTCGGCCTTTCGACGATTAGTCATTAAACCAAATTTCTCAAACGAACCTATTAACCACACCCCTAACGGGAACGGCGTAATCGATCTTGTATCATGCCTGTTTCCGTGTCCTTAGGGCTAAATCTGTTATTATTATTATTATAATACAATATAATACAATACACCAACGTCACATAATACAACATTATTTCTTTTTTATTTATCATTACGATCTGTTTGATGAAATTAGCCAATCAAAAATACTGCAATTTTAAAGGTGTCGTAGCGGCTGAAGTGCAGTGATTTCTGTTTACATTATTTTGTTTTTTATTTTTACTGTTTACAGGGAAATAAATTTCCTCTACAGCATTCGCACATTTTTACTCCTAATTTCCTGTGCAGTCAGTATCAAGCTGGTAAGATTTGGTTCAGTACTATACGCAATTAACAATATTTTTTCCCTAGTAAAAAGTGAGAAAATTGTTCAGCAAAGCAAGCAAAAAAAAAAACACTTTTAGATCGTAAACTTACACATTAGTGTCAAAGTAATCTTTCAGACTTATGTATTACAGTAATAACAACTAATATACGATCATATTAAAACTCTATTAAACAAACAAAAAAACTAAATTGTTATTTTTATACAAAATGCAGAATAATAATTGGGCAAGTGCCTATTTCAAGTAATTAAAAAAAGGGGGGGGGGGGTAAGAACCCATCGGTACTCTCTTTTGGGCTAACGGTGTATTTAAAAAATAAATTTCTCCGGGAATTCTAGTTTGAAAATTGGCTCCCTCCTGAAATTGTTGGTTTGATTTGAGTTGCACGATGTTTTCCAAGATTTGTTGTTGTTTTAAGATGTCAATTATCCACTTCCTGTTTGAAACCGTCTAGCGACACAGTCATGGCACCTAGGACGACATATATGGTAAATTGAGTTTACCGGACAAGCAGAATCACGATGTAAGGCATAGGCAGATGTGTTACTTCAGCTTTGAGACCCTGGGATGGCAGCCGCCATTAAGATTGAACACGGTGTGCAAATTCAGTCGCACTAACTCAAAAATGTTTGGAGGAACTACTCCGACGAGTAGGGTAAAACACGCACGGCTACAGTTAACATTGTTTGCTAAATTTATCCTAGCACAGGCAAAAATTCGAACCAATTTTCCAACAGCTTTTCGATTTTATAAATTGTTGTTTGCACCGTTTCTATACCACACGCCATGGCTGTTTGCTGTGACGTGCATATCACGTGACTGGGCTAGTCCAATCAGACGGCCAAACAACCGTTGTTCTCATTCGTCATTGGCTAACTCATGGTGACGTCATGGCAAACAGCCATTGCGCATGGTTTAAGAAACACAACGTTTTCACATTTGTGGCAGCCTGCCCAATGTATGCGTTGCCTTTGTTGCACACTAAAAGAGACTGATAAAGACCAGAAATGATGAATTATGGGACGTGTACCTCACGAATCTCATTCAGGCGAGAGCAGAGGTGAGAACGGTGTGCAAGGTGTGCACCATAAGCGCCGCCATGTTACTTCCGCTTTTAAATTTTTTTGTTTGAATCTGACAGCAGCGGAAGCTGGCAGCACCTATATGAAAGGAAATGTATAGACCATCACAGCAAAAAGCCAACAGTCAGAGATAAACGTTGCTCTACCCTCATTGACATACGAGAATCTCACACGGGCTTTGGCTAGTCCTAAGACAACGCCGAGTAACATTAATGACGCATCGATGCAGGCAAAAATCCACAAACAGGGTTAGTACGAATACTGGAAAATCTGGAAATTACCTTAAAAATATATATACATACTAGAAGATAGTGGAACTTATCCCCTACAGATCTTGACCCTTTCCAAACCGAGATATGCTGTTCATGACAAAATATCTTGTTTTTCAGGTTTCCCCCTCCTCCACTCCCCCCCCCCCTCCACCCTATCATTTATTATTTTTTTAACGGACCTTAGTTTTTCATGCAGCATTTTTTGTGAAATTCTGGATACTTTGTGTAAATGGTACTGGAAATTTCTTGAAAAAAAAAATATAAAAAACTCTGTGCTATAGTTTGTTCCACATTATGTTTTCAGAAAACTGACTGGATGACAACTCGTTTCCTTGCACTAAGAGTGCAAAAACATTCGGACATCACACTTGTAGACTCAACAAAGTTACTGTTAAAGTTTACGAATGGGATGTTCACGGATTTTTTTTACACTCGTAGTTGAAAAAACGTGACGTCGTACCGTCAATTTTCTGAAAACATAATGTGGAACAAAGTGTACAAAGAGTGAAGTTAAGGAATGAGAAAGATAGAAATGGGCGTTGGTTCGATTTCAAGTTCCCGACGGACGAAACTGCAAAGAATTACTGCAGGCTGAAGGAGTTGCTGAGTTATTTTGTGAGCAGCAGTGGCTACTATTCAAATTTAATATTGATTTAACTGCGTAAGTTGTTGTCAGAGACGTCTATACGATTATTATTATTCATTCCAGAATTTCCCGCCACGATTACGAGAAACACGTCTATTCAGTTTGACTTTCTACCAGTCGAAGCGAATATTCCGTATAGCGGTTTGTTGGTAAGTGGTTAACTGTATAGATAAAGGCAGTGGTTAAATCAATACACGTCTATCAACTACTTATATACACCTGATAAAAATGATGGGCTCTTAGGCTGAATAATCCTGTGACAGTTTCTACTAACTATAAATTTCGCGAGAAGTTCGGCATAAACTTTTTTTTTTTTTAACTGTGAGAGAGTGGCATGGCAAATGAAAATGCAGCGTATCATTAGGTGCGCCACCATGCTGTGTGTTCCGAAACTATTGTGACTTTTCATGCTGTCTTGTAGGGATCGGTGTAAGGGCGCGTTTATGCCACGACTCGCTTTTGCATTCTCGAAGCTAGAATTTAATCACGATGGCAAAGTCGTCGTTGCCGTGGTAACAACGCTACCTGGATCAGCTAAATCCGACGACGTCTGAGTAAATGCTTTAAGTCTTATAATCCGTGACAATAAGATAAAAGAATTCCTCCTGAGGAAATTTTCTCTTTCGCTTCTGAACTCGCATTATCGAATGATTTCGTTGCGAGTCGACGTAGCCGAAACCGCCGCCATGTTGGAATTTCAGATGATTTCTATCTTCTAGCTGCGAGAATGCAAAGACGAGTTGTTGCGTAAATGCGCCCTTAAGGTTAGAAGCAAGTTTCAGTTGTTTTGCAGGGAAATTAAGAAAATCTGATTGGAATGTACTTATCGAATTCAGAAGTGTTACAATTTTGGAACAAAATAATAATGCACAATTACAATAAAAAGAATAAGGGCAAAAACGATGATGAACTCTTTATTCTTACAAACAAATTAGGTAAGATTATGAAACACTTTTCAGCATGAAAGTAAACCAAATTTCGTTTCTATAGTTAAGGTGTTAGGTGGGAACTCTGCTCGAAGATTTATCAAGAAAGGTTTGTGCTCCATCAAACTTTCCTTTTCCGTGCCATTAAGAATGATCACGCACACTTCAATGTGATCGTAGACCGTGCATTACGCAAAAACCACATGGACTATCCAAACCAAACTTTGCATGTAGTAGCACGGGTGCTTGGGCTAAGTTTAGCAAAAAAAAAATTCGGAATCGGACATGGGATTGAGGAACGACCTTTGTGACAAAATGGGCCAATAGCCAAGAGCGAAACCCCCAGGTAACTGTCTCTTATTGTTTAGCAATAACAAGCCAAAATGTTAAATTTTACTCGGGTTTGTGTTTTAAAATGATTTTAGCATATGCAATACTATTTTAAACCAATAGTTTTAAAATAATTATATGTGCATTAATGCTTATGCTTTATTTACGTAATGCTTTCAAAAGTACTAGCTGTACCGGCTAGTTGATTCCGGCATACCTGAGCGTAACACTGTAGTGGGCCCCGGTTTCCCCTATTGAGTGGTCTGAATATCCCCATCTCTGTTCCCTCTTTGAACCCCTGCTGGTTTGTGTTATGGAAGTAAATGTTTATTTTAAATGGAGGAAGTTTCTCTGTTCTGATACCAAGCCCAACAAACCCAACAACGGTTGTGCATGCAGTGATTGTTACTCAACCAGATTTGAAACTCTTCCAAGTCGGCTCTTAGGAGCTAACTTTATTAATGCAATATGTCGATTGTTATAGGCCACATCTGTTTGTTTGACATTGTCGGTCGCTCGCCCTCTTTCATTATACACTCTCTTTCATTGTAGTTCATAATAATGATGAATTTGCTTGCCCAACCTAAGCGTATTATATATATACATTTTCTTTATATAAGACATATAGTTTCCAGTTAATTGGGAACTGGGATTGGTTATCAGTATTTGGTATCGGGATCAGGATTTCGTATCTGGTAGTTACGTTTAATGATTGGCTCGGGGTAGACTCGGGTGGAAAAAAGCCGATCGGCCAAGTCTCAATATTTTGTCAAGTTGAGGATAAATTCCAATGCGGCCGAAGTTCTAATTAAGGAAAATGTGAGGGGAAGGTGCAGGAATAAAGAGAAACTTTACCCAACTTCAAAACAATAATCCACTTAATTCTAATAATTTAGTAACAATGTTCGTTGATTACTAATTGAGTGCATTACATGGAATGTGCTGTTTGTTTTCAGATTGGTTTTAGAGAATTTCCGGAAAAATACTCTTTCAATCTCTCACCTCTCAACAACATGATGGCTTGGAAACATCACCACACATTTCGAATAAAAATTAAAAAAGTAACTTATTTTGATTTTTTATTGCACACACAACCTCACTAGAGTTCTATTTAAAATAAAAATGCACACTTATACGTATACACGCATGTAGCTTACTTTTATGCATTGGAATGTAAATAAACAACCATTTTGTGACCAGTAAAAAGTCTGTTACTCGTATGCGGCTGAAGCATACGGACTTTGAGTAATGACGTCAGCTCAAAGGTCCACCTGTCGAGAGAAAGAGTGTTACCAAATTTTTGGAAAGAGGTTACTACTGGAGGCTACGAATAGAAAAGATGTATCGACAGGGTTCGTCGCATGCAGCATGATTGGTTCCGGGGCTTCGCATCGGCACGTCGGTTGGAGCTGCCAAGAGAGGCTCCCATCCTTTGGTCATTGGTCCCGGTGCGTCGGTGCGGTTCCAGTACTCCTTCTGCCTGCAGCGCCGTCTCCTGGCGACACTCGGCTGGAACTATTCCGTCCTCCCTTTCCCTGCAAGAACCATATTATAATCTTTGGCCTTTAATAATGTCTGTTACTACAAATGATTGTCTAAATCTGATGTATTTAATGTTCCTATTCATGTAACAATACGTGATGTATCCCATATGCTCATGCCAATAATTACCTGCCCTAAACGACCAACTTAGGGGTAGTAACGAAGTGAATCCTTTTCTGGCATTTCAATCATCAACCCCAAGCATTCCACATGTGAACCATTTTCGGCCAATTTCATTAGAATCTTTTCTTCCCCCATTTAGATTATTTATTTAGGGACATTTATTCACAATTCACTACCGAACCTTCTTTAAGCTGTACCAGTTGGCAGGCGAGCAATCAACACCGAAAAATCATTAAACCTGGACCAAAATGGCGTAGTTTAAAGGTAACTTGTGACTCAGTCTCGTCCCTGACATAAGCTAATCGGCAACCAGCTAATCATTACCATCCATTGATACAAAGAGTACATTCAGAATGTGAGTGACTAGTGTTGAAACATGTATAACAGAACAACTGAAATGTGCTAACTGTAGTTTTTGGAATGATAGTGAAAATAATAGAAAGCTGAAAGGGGGGGGGGGGGAGAACTTTACAATTTTCATCAATTGTTCATCAGTTTTTAGTTAAATTTACTGATGAAAAAATACAAGGCAAATAAAAAAATTACCGCTCGAACTTCACAAAATGTGAAACAAATGAAGAGCATGCATTCAAATCAAGTTCAATCACACTTTTGAAAAAAATTGAGTTTGAGATCGCTTTCCATGCTTTTGCTGTAGGATGGAAACTGAACACATTTCTACCTGTGTAAAAAAAACCGAAAAATTGTACAGTCCAAGCAAAATCCTTGATCGGGCAAATCAATTTAAATCACAAGCAGCGTTTTGGCCGGCCGGCCGTGTAGCTTTATCTCTGCAGGGAACAATCTGCTGTTGCAGTCCAAAACTTTTAGCTGTCACATTCTACATCTCCGACTATACGATCCACCAAACGTCATCAAAGTTACTATAATTGGGAGAGAGCTAAGAACAATATGTGACCTGTTGTTTTCTGGCCTGAGACATATGGTTAAAAAAAAACCAGCGACGAGAACGACTACAAGACTAGGCATGCTAGCTAGCATTTATGAGTTTAATCAGTCGTTGGCTGCATCACAAAAATTGCACAATAAAAAGCACAAATTCGGCATAGCTGTGTCATATCGGGGGGAAAATAAACAAAGAAATGAAAACGGGAGTATTCTGTTCCTAAAACGTTGCTTTTTTTTATGTCTAGTTTGGTTGTGGTTGGTATCATGTATCGTTGTTACCTTCTGGATTCTATTTCACGTATATCGTCTTTCAGGTGCTTATCACATTAAGACTTGGCTTTGAAGCAGTATTGGAATTATTACACGTGCATCCCAAAAAAAACAACTTATTGTCAACATTGATTTCGTATCTTGATTAGCAGTTGGCACCACACCATTCTGTTCCATACATGAATGTTGTGAGCAGTTCCTCACTCTGACGAGCAGTTAGATAGACAACAACACTGGGTTTGCTGCACTTGTGGCACCTGAGGACTACTTAGATGTAGGCTACAGCCCGAGGTTGCTGCCCGAGGTGGCATCCCGAAGCTACTTAGATGTGAACTATATCTAAGTAGCCTTAATGTCGGCTGTAGCCTGAGGTTGCCGACCGGGTAAAAATTGGAGTAGCGGTAAATGCAAATTGGCTGCAAATTCGTCACCTTTTGAAAACAATTAGGGGTAATTCTGGATGAGGCAAATGGATCCCTGACCAGTTTGATGACCGGTCTTCTTAATCATATGTAAGAAAACTTTATCCACAAGAGAGCAGCAAATGTTTGGCCCCATTCTAGCAGCCACGGTCAAACTAATTTTTCAAAATCATTGCTAATTGGAATCCACGGCCTACCGTAGACTTGCCATTGTGAGACGCTGTGTTAGATCAGCAAATTTGAAATCCCGCGTGACAGCTTTTAAGGTGTTCGTTCGCCCTATATTGGAGTATGCGAGCCCGGTATGGTCACCGCATCTCCTGAAGGACATAGATTCCTTGGAGGCTGTTCAGCGTTCATTTACGCGCAGTCAGAAATCTTGAACCCGGGGGAACGCCTACGTCGTGCTGGCCTGGAGCCCTTGGAACTTCGTAGGCTTAGGGCGGACCTTATCCTGACTTTCAAAATTGCCAGGTGATTTGCACCGCTGGATTTTCCATACTTTGAGCGGTCAACGTCAGAAAGAACTAGAGGACACTCAATGAGGCTAACATCCCAACCGAGTGCAGAAAAAACTTCTTTGCATTAAGAGTGGTTGAGCCATGGAACTCTCTGACCGAGGAGGCGGTCTCTGCAACTACGTTAACCGCCTTTCGGCGGGTTATGAAAACTGTATCTTTGGATAGGTTCCTTAAGCGTTCGTGTTAGATTTTACTACTGATTAGTTTTATTACCTTTTCGCTTTTACTTTACCTTCGGACCGGGTTAAGAGGCAACCTGCCCTTCCGTCTTCCATCCCATTTTGGGTTAAATGTATTATTATTACTACACACAATTTCGTTTCCTCTTTATTTTAGTGAGGCACTATCAGAACAGGACAGGTTCAGTTGTCAGAACCATTTAAATTGGTAGCTGACAGCGCTAAGCCTTTATCCCGTTATCGACTGGTCTTTAATTAAGAGGGGTCTCGTTCTTAAATATTTAAGCTGGAATATTATCAATGACCGCGGTAGCTGTCCTTATGTAAGCCGCAGCATGAACTTCCATGTTAAACGTCAAACTTTGAACTCCTATAGTCTCGCCCAGAATTGACATAGACCAACGAAATTCGGTATTTCGGGTCGTGTCGTAACTCTTTCACTGCCTTACAAATTTTAATGACAACAATCAAACCGTTCGGCGTCCACAGCATGGCCATTTCTTGTTGTTGTTGTTGTTGTTGTTGTTGGGACTCTTTACCCTCACCTGGAGACCGAACCACTGAACCGATTTTCAAGTTCTGTAGCTTAAAACGTAGGTCTGGACAAGGCCTAGAGCCTTTCGCAGGCTATTTTAACGTAACTACAATATTCTTGACACGGAAAGCCAAATGGGCTAAAACTTTTGCTCTCACCTAGAGATTGAACCAATGAACCGATTTTCAATTTTTATAGCTTAAAATGTAGGTATTAACACCGAGCAGGGCCTTTTGAACCCGATTTTGATGTGACTGCAGTATACTCGTCGGCAGAGCAATTATTATTGCAGAGCACTGGGCAGAAATCATTAATGTTGCTGTTGGGTTTCTTTGTCCTCACCTGGAGATCGAACCACAGAACCGATTTTCAAGTTCTATAGCTTAAAACGTAGGACAAGGCCTAGGGCCTTTCGCAGGCTATTTTAACGTAACTACAATATTCTTGACACTGAAAGCCAAATGGGCTAAAACTTTTGCTCTCATCGAACCAATGAACCAATTTTCGATTTGTACAGCTCAAAATGTAGGTATTAACACCGATTAGGGCCTTTTGAATACGATTTTGATGTTACTGCAGTATTCGCGTAGCAGGGCAATTATTATTGTAGAGCACTGGGCAGAAATCATTAAGTGGAGTAACAAATTTTTGCAGAAATTTTTCAGAAAACATAAATTTGGTACACAAGTCTTTCTTAACAGTAAAAATCAAACCAGCCATGGACCCCAATGAAATACCCAAAGTGCCATCAGTGCACCCCCCCTCCCCCCTTCCTCCCGCCCCAGAACCTCCTCGTGATGCCTCCCAGGGGTTTGGGCAGCAAATTCTTATAGATCAAGCTAAAACATGAAATTGGATGCAAAAGTCACTCTTAGCAGTATAAAACGAATCAGCCATGGAAAAGACTCTCTTATAACAGTTATTTAAGGTGATTACAGTGTTCTTTTCTGTGTTATTCTTGATAAAACAAGAAAAAAATAAGGGATATTAGTATTAAGAAACGCTTAAGCGTATAAAATACGGATGTAAGCCTTAAAAAAACTTAAAGCCCTAAAGGAACAGATATTAGAAAAAGACATGTAAGCCATCAGCGTCGCACTAATACGTGTAAAAGAAGCC